>SNQJ01S0012870.1:116207-136525 GCA_010110895.2 Picea sitchensis
GATCACAGTTAGCATGGGTAAGTCTAGTAAGCCTTCAGGGATCGAACTATTCAAATAATTTTGCTGCATCCTGAACGAAATCATAGAATTACATTTGCCCAGAGAGTCAGGAATCGGGCCGAAGAATAAATTATTTTCTAAAATCAATATCTCCAGCTTTCCACCCTTACAGAGATTCCGAGGGATGAAACCAGTCAGTTTGTTGTAAGAAATATCCACTTCCTCTAGCTTTCCACTTACACCCAGTTGCTGAGGCACCTTACCTGTGAAATTGTTCTGCCAAAGACTCAAATCCCACAAATTTGGCAAGTCCCCAATGAAAGATGGAACCCGGCCATGTAGTATGTTGTTGGACAGATACAACTCTCTCAACTCTTTTAGTTCCGAGAGTGCCACGGGTATTTCTCCAAAGAGAGAGTTATTGGATAGATCCATGCGTTTTAAGCTCGCAAGATGGCCCAGTTGAGGGGGAAGTGCACCAATAAGACCACAACCAGACATATCGAGTTGTAGAAGCTTGCTCAAATTTCCTATCTCGGGAGGAATCCCTCCGACGAATCCATTGTAGTAGCCCAAAAGTGTTTTCAAGTTCCACAGATTGCCAAGCTCTCCCGGTATTCTTCCACCCAAACTATTTCCATACAATGAAAGATATTCTAAATTTTTCAGCTTCCCATACACACCAGGGATGCTTCCCGAAAATAAATTTTCTGCGAGATCAAGATGGTTGAGCTTCACTATATAGCTCAAATTCAGTGGCAATACCCCTGACAAATTGTTGTGAAAGAGATCGAGGACTTTTAAGTTCGTCAAGTTTGATATGCTGGGGGGGAGGCTTCCAATGAGGGAGTTATAGGAGACATCTAACACCTCTAGTTTCCTCAAATTTGATAGGTCGAATGGGAGGCTTCCAGTGAGGGAGTTATAGGAGACATCGAACACCTCTAGATTCCTCAGATTTGATAGATCGAAGGGTAGGCTTCCATTGAGGTAGTTATGGGAGACGTTGAGCAAGCGAAGCGCTGGCAGATTTGTGACCTTACTTGGGAATGGGCCTGAGATACCCATCCAAGAGAGATGTAGAGCCACTACATGGCTTACATGATCACATTGGACGCCAGTCCATGAGCAGTGGGTGGTGTTATCGGAGGCTCTCCAGCTATCTAATGGAGGATAATGAGGATAAAACTGCATTTCTGCTTTCATTGAAATCAGCACTGCGGCATCTCCATGGAATGATGAATTGGAAAGAGCAGAGGATGGGTATAGAAACAGGGCGAGGAGGAAAACAGATAAGTGCAAGGCAAGTCTTTTCAGCCTCATCTTGGCACTGAAGAAATCTGCAATGACAATACTCTTATTGGCACTGCAAGAGAAGAGAAGAGAGGTCCAACAACTAAAATTATGGAACTAAAGCAAAAAAAACAGGCATACTCATTGTATCTGTCATTACAATATGCAAGCAGCTCACTTAATATAAACATGACAGAAGGCGATGGGAATCTGAGGAAAAGAGAAAACAACTCGACTTTCAGTCTTTTTATTAACAGTACACGGTCGGAAGATTCGATTTCAACTTCACTGTCTTATTGTCTTATTCTTATCACTAGCACAGCCACAATTATTCTTATCACTAGCACAGCCACATAATTGTGGCTGTGGCTGATGAACGCGGAAAGACATATTTAACTTATTAAACTTAATTTTAACATAAACCCTAATTAAGATTTTTATATAAAATCTACTATATCCTGTCAACATTTTTTTGTCTTTGGAAATATTATTCCTGCACATTAACATAAAATGTTAACGGATGCATTCAATGTTAATGGTTGACCTCGCTCCTGCATCCAGATACATTCAATGTTAATGGATGTTCTCGCTCCATTAACATTTCCTCGCTGCATTCAATGTTAATTTTTTTGCCTTTGGAAATATTATTTCTGCACATTAACATAAAATGTTAACGGATGCATTCAATGTTAATGGCTGACCTCGCTCCTGCATCTGGATACATTCAATGTTAATGGATGATCTCGCTCCATTAACATTTCCTCGCTGCATTCAATGTTAATGGATGCATCCGTTACCACGCTCCACGGACATGTACGGAATGAAACGCACTGAATGACACACACGGAATGAAATCATGGGTAGAGAATGAAACACGCATGGAATGAAATTATCTAGTAGAAAATGAAATGCACGGACAGTTAGGAAATCTGGAAATCCCTAATAGCATGGAAAAGTAGTGTTCGCTAATAAATTAAATCTGGTAATCTTAAAGGTTACTCATTTAAACGTGGCAATCATATGCTAATACAGTAATTTCTTAATATGATTAGGTAAATGTTAAAAAGTAAATAGGTTAACGGATCCATTCAAAAATACAAGGAAGTTATGAAGAGTAAATTGCATTCATTGATTTGGGAGGATGACTAAGAATATGCCAGCATCTTCAATTGTTAACCATCAAATTAAAATTTGAGATTAAAAAGTGATTAATTGTGCCCATTACCAATAAGTGTACCTCTTTCAACTTAATTATCAAGAGTTCTCAAGAGTTCACTGTGGGCTAATTCAAATTCTCTAAATCCAAGGGCAGAAAATAAATCAAAGTAAACCTTTGAACATAAATTGGTAAACAAACAATTTAAAAAAAAAATTGTCAATCGCCTCGTCCATGCCACTGCAAAGATTGTTTAATAAAACGCCTTCAGAATGCCATGTGGTAAACATACATTGGTAACGAAAAGAAATCCATTTGTACCAGGCCCACTTAACGACGCTGAGTTACTAGGTGCATGGGCATCCCTTATTATAGCAAAATCCTTGAACATCCAATACATTCAAGTATTGGGAGACTTCAAAGTAATCATCTATTGGATAAATTGTTAAGGTAAACTCCCAGTCAGCGATATGGAAGGTTGGAAACAAAGATTCAAGGACCTGGTTATCTTCTTCAAAGGTATTAGTTTTCATCATATCTTTAGAGAGTTTAATGGAGAAGCCGATATCTTGTCAAAACAAGCTTTATTTGAGGCCAAAGGTAGAATTATTTACTTTCTTGGGATGAAGTGATCACTGGCCCTCCTACCCATTTAGATATTTTCTAACTTTCAAAGTTTTCTCTTGTTTATGGAGTGCGCCCATTGTTTACAGATTCTTTGTGTTGCCACCTTTTTTTTTCCTCAGAGGTGAGTAAGAAGCTACTGATTGATCTTTTTTAGTTCCTTCAGTTTCTCGGATTTTCTCTTTCAAGATCTTTGTAAACAATTTTTGTCATGTATATTGCAGGTCAGCCTTTGAAAGGATGGTTCAATCATCTTTGATCAAAAGTCCTGAAGATGTAATTAAAATTATTCTCTAATATAATTTTATGATGGAAAGAGCAAATTTTATGATGGAAAAAAAGAGTAATCCATTTGCAAAGAGTCAAAAGAAATTATATGATATATGCACGTAGACTTCAAATATAAAATTGAATGATGTGATAACTAGTAACGGATGAAATAACTTCTTATAATTAGATTTTCGGAGCTATTCTTACAATCTCTGGCAGTTCTCTCTTTTCGTGCAAGCTTTGCAAAAGGTAAACTAACATACCCCGAGCAGGGAAAGGAAGCACTGAAGTAAATTAAAAGGAAGCACCGAAGTAAATTAAGAAACTATTCTTTATTCCAAACAATCATTGATTTGTAAGGGATTTACATGTTCATTTTTCAGGGTAATACATGATTTCAGCGTAATATATGATCATCATCAAGGCATAAGAAAAACATAGGCAATGTTGGAACTGGTAATTAAGTTGTTGGAACTGGTAATTAAGTCTTAGACCATAGTTGGATTTATTGTGAATTGCAATAATATATTTTAACTAGAATAGTGCCCCTTTACATTGACAAATTCTAAAAAAATGTCACATTCACTAATTACATAAAAAATGTTAGAAATGTTGACATTGAAAAATGAAAAAAGTGGATAACATTTAGCCAAAGTAGACACCAAGTCATCTTCTCATCTTCAACTTGAGGGATTCACATCCTCCTTCCAATTTCTTTCTAAAAATGCGCATATATTTATTAGGTATATCAACTCCTTAAAAGATAAAAAAAAATTCAAATTTGGTTTTGCATGTTGTTAAAAAAATTTAACTTCCCTTTCCCTTAAGTGCATAATTTTTTATTATTAAAAATATTTTTATTTAATAATTTGTTATTATTTAAAATATTTTTATTTAAAAGGATATTTATAAAGTTTTAATGGTTTACATATATTTAGAATTATTTTTAAGTTTACTTTTTTAATATTTTTATTTATCTCTTTCAAAAAAATTTAATCATAAATGTTAATGGAATATAAATTGTTAAAGGTGGTTGATATACTTAGTTTAACATATT
The DNA here is from genome assembly GCA_010110895.2 of Picea sitchensis. NCBI lineage: Eukaryota > Viridiplantae > Streptophyta > Pinopsida > Pinales > Pinaceae > Picea > Picea sitchensis. The sequence continues at coordinate 120,608 of SNQJ01S0012870.1, forward strand.
AATTTTAGAAAATTGAGAATTAATTGATGTTGATCAACTTATATCAATCACTTTTAATAATGTGAGGGGATACTACTTTTAATAATGTAGAGGCATCCCCTATTGACAATCAATCACACATATGTTTATCTTTTGTGCTACCTTTATGGTTTTTGTTTTTACAATGATTACAATCATCATTTGATTTGATTATGATATGTTATCCTCTTTCATGAATTTTAGATATTGATTTTGGATGTTTGACATACAAAGAGACATTAAATGGAAAAAACAATATGCTCTAAACCTTGGTACAAGGAAATATGCTCTAAACCTTGGTACAAGGAATATGGATACCATAAAGTGAGAGCGCTTTATTGATATCCAAGTCTAGTCTTTTGTTTGAAAACAGTAGGGGTGAACTTGTTCCAGGGATTTTTTTTCAGGATTTTGTTATGTGCTTGTGAACTTGTTCCAGGGTTGTGACACATGCCTACTGGTAGGTTCCCAATAAAAATGTGGATTTGATTTCATTGACGAGATGAAGAAGGTTTTGGAAATCGTATGTCCCAACAAAGCTTCTTGTGCCGACATTATTTCTATGGCTACAAGAGATGCCTTGGCCTAGGTTCCCAATAAAAATGTGGATTTGATTTCATTGACGAGAAGAAGGTTTTGGAAATCGTATGTCCCAAAAAAGCTTCTTGTGCCGACATTATTGCTATGGCTACAAGAGATGTCTTGGCCTTGGTAATTACATTTAGTCTCCTGGTTGAATCTTGTTTAAAACCTTTAGAAATATACTAACATTTCTCACTTGATATTGTTTATGAAGGCTTTTTAATTTATGGTAGAATAACAATGAGGTATTTTTCATATGTTTGTATGGGTGATTAGTTGATGCTCTTAAGTATGTGTAGGCCAGTGGGACACGTTATGATGTTCGAATTGGAAGAAGAGATGGTACACAATCCAAAGTGGATGATGCGAATACACTTTTTGATCCTAACAATAGTGCCATAGAGGCCTTTTCAATGTTTTTTTCCAATGTCTATATTTTAGATCTGATTACCTTATTAGGTATGACTCCCAATAATTCACAACATGGGATCACAACTAATGATAGAATGGTTTGCATCCATGTAGCTATTGCAAAATGACTAAGACTTAAGAGTAACAAAGATGTGAGAAGAGAAGCATCACCTATTGTCAGTCACACAAAATGATGATAAGAATTATTTGGCATTGAGTTTTACCCTCTCACTTATTTCAACGACTATAAATGTAAAAAAATAATGTAACTTGTCATATGCTTATGAGATTAATTTGAAGTTCTCCATGAGAACCATAGGATAAGGGTTTCTCAAAGATTTCTATTTTTTAACTAGTTTTTTAATTAATGATGATTATTATTATTATTATTATTATTATTATTGAAATTTAGTTAAAATATTGATGAAAATTTGATATAGAAAAAGCTTATAGGTTTTAACCCTCATCCAATAAATCAAAATTATTAAATCATTCTTAAAATTAGAAAATATATTTTAATTATAACGTTAAAAAAATTAGAAAATATATTTTAATTATAACATTTTATTTAATTTAGTTTTTAGAATTATAGTTTTGTTTAATGTAAACTTTGTCTCCAACTTTTCTAGATTTTCCAATTGATCTAAATCTTTGAAACTTAAAATATTTAATATATAAATCAAATCAAAAGTTCACCTATAAATTTTGGCATTTTTTCACCTATAAGTTTAAACTTTTTCATATATATATATTGTTTATACTTATATAAGTTTAAACCTTTTCATATATATGACATATTACACGATTTTTCAAGTATTTAAATCTTTAAAATTAAAAAAAAAAATTAACATATTAATCAAATCAAAAGTACACCTACAATTTTTGATGTATATCAAAAATTGTAGGTGTACTTTTGATTGATTAATATGCTAATTTTTTTTTTTTAATTTTAAAGATTATATATATATATAAAGTTTTCTTCTTCAATTTGCATGATTTTTATCAATGAGGAATTGATTTTCATCCTACATCAAGGTGATTTGGTTTGTACCAATGGAAACCAAGTTATGACATATTACATGATTTTCCAAGTATTTAAATCTTTAAAATTTAAAAAAAAAATAACATATTAATCAAATCAAAAGTACACCTACAATTATATATATATATATATATATATATATATATATATAAAGTTTTCTTCTTCAATTTGCATGATTTCCATGCTCAATGGATTGATGAACATTCGCTAATTAATTTTCATCCCACATCAAGGTGATTGGGTTTGCATCAATGGAAACCATAAATTTCATTCTCGGTAAGGTTAGATCATGGATCTTTACTTTATTATGGCAGGAAAATCCTTCTGTTATTTCGTTGTAAGAATTTCCCAGTCTCTTTCAGCTTCTGATCCGAACGACTTGCACATACTCCTCTACGCTGAGGACATCCTCGAAGAGCAGGAGATTTTTTTCTATTCTCTATTGGTTGTCTTGCTTTTCTAATAAGTTGTTGAATAGTGGGCATTCTAGATGTATTGTATGCAGAATAGACTGGTTCAGATTGATCCTAACCATATAAGGTTATTATGAAATGAATCACTTTCCCTTTCCTAAAAAGAAAAAGAAGAGATCAAATTGCAGTTTACAGTTCATTATAAAAATAAAAATCAATGAAAAAGAGGATCTTCCAATATGAGATCGACCTTTCGCTACGGCATCAACAATGCCATAAGCTCGGGTTTCTGTCGCTGACATAAAAACATCTCTGTCCATGTCCCGTTGAATGACCTCTCCGGGGTTGCCTGTTCTTTCTATATAACATTTTGTTATGTAATCACTAAGCATCATTACGTGTTTCAATTCGGTATGAAAATCTGCAGACGATCCGTCATAATAAGAACTAGCAGGTTGGTGGATCATAACCCTGGTGTGAGGTAATGCTATACGTTTAGTAATTTCACCCCCCAGATTAGGATGAAAGATCCCATTGAAGCAGCTATCCCATGCATATTGTATGTACATCTGGTACTATTATTTTCATAATATCGAAAAGACCTACCCCCGGTATTATTGATCCACTGAGACAGTTGAGAAATGAGAACATATCTTTATTTGCATCTTTTGCAATTATTAGGAGAATATTATAGAATTTTGGGTAGAGTAGTTTTTTCAACTCTCTATAGCTCGTTTGTTTTATTAGTAAGATTCTCGTCAACTAAGGAATGACTGACAAGAGCGCCATTACCAAGGGACAGGTACTGGAGCAATAATTACATTAATCAACATGAAGGTCAGCCTTTGGAAAGGGCTAGAGGTCGGACATACTTACGTAGGGCGGGAGAGCACCAGTAAATAGCGTTAGGATAGAAAGGATCAAAGGCACAGTAAACAGGTACGTAAGCCCTAGAATAGACCCATAAAGAAACAATAATGGATGATAAAAGACATAGAGGACCGAATGGAAGATTTAGAATCAAATATCCATCCCAATATGGATCCGCAGACGTTGGATCTATAACCTGGTATTTCCCATATATAATTGATTCTTATTATTACTCAAACGCACCTGCCTCTGTGGCAAGCACTATTGTGGGTGAGACTGGTTCTTCTTCTACTCAATCAACGGACCGAGGGTCTCCAATGAATAATGGATCCGCTACTGGGACAAGCATTGTTACTAGCTATAGGATTGGAGAATCTCAAATTGGTACCGGAACTTATAGGTAAACTACGCGATCAATAACTAGAACTGGGCAAGGTAACTCTCGAACAAGCACTCCATCTCAATCTTATTATGCGGGATAAAATGCTCCTGCCTAAGCATACCTTCTAGTTCCAAAACCATACCCCATTCTATATTCTCTCGTTCCATAGCCATAGATACCAGTTTCAGATCCTATGGTCATGGAGCCAATTGCAGAGAAAGATGCAGAAGCAGCTCGAGAGCTTATTGTAGTATATCTAGTCCCGGGGCCGGGTGCAGGCGCAAATTCAGTTGGACCCGTTCAGAATCTAGTGCCTGCAATTTCACCATGAGGGGTAAAGGAGCAAACAACAGGTACGAAGGCATAGGAATTTGGTCGAGTGGAAGTAGCAGGGGCCGGAGGTAGGGCCTTTTTTTAGTCTCCTGTAATAGATCCAATTCCAGTTCCATGCCAAGTTAATTACCCTTTTAAGTCTATTCTATTTACCAAGTGAAATCATTCTAGCTAGCATCTAAGCTAGGAGCAGGAGCATATCCAGTTCCATTTACAATTGATCCATATCGAGCTTACTCCATAGCTAGGGTAGAAGCCATTTTTGACCCTGTTAACCGAGTATAAAAAGCACCATGTCCAGGTCAAGAATGAATGATGGGGAAAAAAGCAAGCATAACCAAGGTAAGAGCAGCAGTTCCAGAGCAGGTTGATCGTCATTGATCCCCAGTGATAGATCTTCAAAGCATGGATCCAATTTACTGAGTTAATCACCTCTCACGCATTTACCCAATTGAGAAACTTTCATAAGCAAAGCTACTAGTAGTAGATGTGGATCTAGATACATATTTGGATCTTACAGTTATAGAGCCCTCTCGATAGCCAGCATAAAACACATAGACCAAGGAAACAAAGTGAAGAGAAGAAAAGGTAGGGGTTAGAGCACGAGAAACATATATATTATAGGAAGAGAAAATTCACCACCTAAGCAACCTCGCATCCTCACCAAATCGAGAACCATATCCATACACAGTAGTTTAGCCAGCAGCATAAATATCACGAGCAGTTAAAGATCCAGCAGCAGCCAGAAAACCAAGCCATAAAGCTAGCCATATAAGCCAAGCCAAGCCAACCACTAGCCACTACCCTAAAGCCAGAAAGCTAGTAGCCAAGACAACTACTATTGAGGATGATCCCAGTGACTGACCAAGATCGACCTGTTGATCCATTTATTTGAGTCCCACTAGCATAGGCAAGAGAAAATCCCACTTATTCCATTGTCAGGCCAAGTCAATAGAGCATAAAATGGATGTGATAGACCTATAACGGACGGGCACTACTATAGATAGGCATGCACATGCACGGAGGGGAAAGACCGCATCATTCGAATATGCCCCTATCCCCAAGATATGTCCACTCTTTCTAAGCGAAGTAAACCTCAATCCTCAGGGGAAGGACAGAGTCTACATATTCCCATACAGATCTCTACTCCCTGGGCCTGTATAAGCAGCTTCCTCTAATAATATAGATAAGCCGGACGAGAGGGAAATACGATGCCAAGGATTAGCGCAGAGAGAGCTACGCCTTTACGCTCACATCAAGACGGATTGAATACAGACGGGCGAAGAAACCAAGCATCAAACCCTATAAGCCAAGAGAGTCAAGCATAAACTCGCTTCACATATGGAAAATACAACAACGCCTTGACGAATCGAGATCGAAACAAATCGTAATATGATCTTCACGACCTGGGCGAGCCACTCGGCATAATCTCGGGTAATTTTTGTGTTTCCGGTGTTAGGGTGTATTGTATTATAATCCAAATGCGCATTTCTCCTGATCAATATTCGGTGATTCGATCACTACTTCGTGACCTTTTTATCCCCTCCCACTCCCTATCGAAAAAGCAGTTGTTTTCTGCCCCGGTGTAGATAAAATCTCCACTTAGACCTCCTCGTAACCTATAAGGCTAGTCACAGCCTACATTTGGTTCTCGTGACCCTTACTAATCACTGGTTGAAACCTGACCGCCATTATAAACCAATCATATTCTTAATATGCTAAATAAGAAACCCTACCATTGCCTCCACAATAAAATATCTTATAGCAGTAGCCTCCTATGGGCATTTACCACGTAGTTCATTTACCCTCTCTATTAGCCTAGAGTAACCCCTTAACAGGTGTCATAATAAGTCCCTTCTCAAGTGCCTCCATACTACCATGTTTTTGCAAGAACCTAGGGCATATACTTCTTATATTCCACCAACTCAACCAACTTGACAAACTTTATTGGGATATGTTACATAGCCATACTTCATATTACATCTACATCTTGAGATACAAAATGTAATCCTCCCACATTCTATTCTCATGCTACCAACATATGATGGGACTGAAGACATCAAGGCCTATCTCGCTCAATTTGCCAACATCTGCAAATGTTATGGCTAAGGTCTTCCCATGCACACTTTGAAAAATTAACATATTAATCAAATCAAAAGTACCCTACAATTATATATATATATAAAACGTTTTCCTATGAGTTTTGGCATTTTTGGCATTTTCCAATTGACCAAATCTTTTAAACATAAAAAACATGAATAATAAATCATAAATTCAAAACAAAATTGTTATAACCAAATTATTTATCATAAATCTGAATATGAATAGATGAATCATAACTTCAAAACAAAATTTTCACAACTAAATTATTTATCATAAAATATTTTGATAGTAATAAAAAAATTTAAAAATATATAAATAACAACATAATATTTTTTTTAATTTATAAAAATATAAATAACCTCATAAAAGGTTTATAAGTTTCATGGTGGAAACATCAAAATGACAAAGGAAATGGCTTTTTAAATTCCAAAATTAAAGATCACACTAATGATCACGCTCTAAAGTAAAGAAACAAGATCAGTCATATTTCTTTAAACATATTAATATTTCCAAGGGACCAAGTCATCTCCAAGCGAGAGCTTACCAGATATTATTCACCGCCTCCCAAGGACCGGAGCTCTTGTTGTCGCTGCGTGTGCTATGCATTTTTCCTTCTGTTCATTCTGCTCACGATCAAATCTTCAATGTCGCACCCGGCACTACGTCCAAAACCCCTCCAAAACGGAATCTGCGACTCAACACACCATGTTTGAAGAGAGTCGGCGAAGAACACACCATGTTTGAAGAGAAGATTCATCGATGGCTAACGAACAGATGGCAAGTTCCTACTAGCTTTGGATAGACAACGAAAGTCGAGAAAAACTTCCCCTATATAACACCTTCGGTGTAATAATGTGGAAGTGGCTTTTGGGGAAGGGGTACTCCACATGTACCTACCTTTCAATTGAATGGGATGAGGATTTTCAAACTTTTACGATAGGCACATGGTTAACCAACTATAAACTAGCATAACCGCTAACTCGCAGCTGGTGAATGTCGAAAGGCGGCAAAAACGCAAGCATGCACAAACAACTGGCGACCGCCAGCACAGAAACGCGGCCATCAAATGTTGGCCCGCAGAAACATGAAATGCCTTAATACTTGTGCGAATATCTCAATATTTTTTAATCAGATAGACTTGGCAATAAGTTAATGAACACAATAATTTTTAAACACGATTAGATAAATGTAAAAAAGTAAACATATAAACGAATGTCTTTATAACAGCGCGGAAGTTAATGGATGAAATCAGAGCCATTCATTTAGTGTGACGACTAAGAATATTCTAGGCATATTTAATCTCGTCCATAGAAAACGTATTAAGAACTAAAAACCTATTAAATGTGCCTTTCGGCGTAAAAATAAAATAAAAAAAATAGGAAATTAAGTGGTATAGAGAGGTTGGAAAATGATTCTTATGATTGTTGGATTTTATATTAATAATGGTAAATGATATCATTTGAAATTAATATTATTTTAGGATGGATTAAAAATCAAATTTAATTCAATAAACATTAGTATTAATATATTTTGTATATGCATATTATTTGAAAGTACACAATTTTATCAATAAGAGTGTATTTCATTTTCATGGTGTATTGTTAGAAACATGTCAATGAATTTCCTCATGCGGTCACATGCACATGCATGCAGTTATGTTAATGTGCATGCATGCAATCTATTTATGAACTATTTTTGTAAGTATGTGATCTATTCATGATTGGTTTGTGTAATTGAGTGATAGATGTTATATATACGGGCATACCCATAGAGGTGTGAGTACAATGTGAGTGAAAGCGTGTGCAAGATGTGTAGAGAGCATAGTGTGTGAGGAGAGGATGATTGTATGCCTATGAAGGCTATTGTAATTCTCCCTTGAATAATAAGAATATCGATAATCATTTTCTGTGGTTTTTTCCCTCATTGGGTTTCCACATAAATCAATGTGTCAATTGTGGGATTGTTGTGCTTGGTTTAATGCGTGTTTGATCTTGCTTTTTATGCTTTGTTTTATGCTATGTTTTGCTTCCACTACCTAATAAGTGGTATCAGAGCTTAGAGTTGAAGGAGCAGAGAGTGAAGGAAAAGATAATCTGGTCGTTGGATCGAAGAGCAGGTGAACCGAGCAGAGTGAATTGGATCAACCTAGGATGGGTTTTATTACACCATCGCAGGTTGTCCATATGGCAAAGTACGATGGTCACAGGCACACTTTCGAAAATATCAAAATTTTACCAACGTCACGGGAAATTCATAGTGCACAGTGCGACATCATCGCAGGCTCTGCATAACACACAGTGCAACATCGTCGCGGGCACTACATAGCACAAAGTGCGGCATCATCGTAGGCCATAGTTTGATAAGGTGTGACACTTCTTAATAGTCATAAGCTACCCTCATTAAAGGTGCGATGATCCAAAAAAAATTATTTTTTTTAGGAATGGTATGAAGTTTGACATGGAGAATCAAGAATCCAAAAGTTAAAGGTTTTTGTCTTATTAGGCATAAGACATGGAGAATTGAGATTTAATAAAGTGGTTTGGGAGGTTTTGCTAATGGAGAAAGTGCAGAGTTCTAAGTTTGAGGTGGAGAAATTCAACAGTAAGAATAGCTTTTCTCTATGGAAGCTCAAGATGAGAGATCTGCTTGTGAAACAAGGATTGCAAAAGGCCTTGGCTAGAAATTCAAAGAAACAGGCAAGCATGACAGATGAGGACTGGGAGGATCAGGATGCAAGAGCCCTCAGTATTATTCGTTTGTGTCTGGCAGATGAGGTGTTTTTTAACATCACTTAAGAGAAGACAACATTAGGTTTGTGGACAAAATTGGAGAGTCTGTATATGACAAAGAACTTGTCAAACAAAATCTTCTTGAAGAGGCAGTTGTACAACTTGCAGATGAAAGAAGGTACGAAAATTGTTGATCGCTTGAATGTTTTCAACAGTATGATTTGTCAATTAACTAGTATGGAAGTAAAGTTTGAATATGAGAACAAGGCAATTACGCTATTGTGCTTGTTAACTGAGTCTTGGGATCATCTAGTCACAACTATGTGGTTTAACACAACAAATTCCATTGATTATCACACTATTGTGGGAGCTTTGTTGTCTGAGGAGATGAGGAAAATATCCAATAAAGAAACCTCAACAACAGAAGCAATGGTGGTTAGAGGTCGATCTACAGAAAGAGGGAAAAATCAGAGGGGTATATCAAGGTCTAAGTCAAGAGGCAAGAAGAGTAAGAAGAAATGTTGGTTCTGTGGCAAATCTGGGCATCTCAAGAAGGATTGTTGGAAAAGATAGAATGCATCCAAGGAGGACTCCACAACAAAATCAAAGGAATCTAATGTAGTTGAAACAAGTTCAGGTATGGTTGATGAGGTATTGTCTACTTGTGATGTTTCACATCAACATCTGTATTGGTTGTTAGATTCTGGTGCATCCAATCACATGTGTCCTCATAGAAATTGGTTCTCAACTTACAAATCTATTGATCATGGTGTTGTTTTTATGGGAAATGATTTTTCTTGTAAAATTGTTGGAGTTGGTAGCGTCCAGATTAAAATGCATGATGGTTCTATAAGAACATTAACAGATGTAAGGCATTTTTCTGAACTAAGGAATAACTTGATATCTTTGGGAGTTCTAGATTCTGTTGGTTACAAGTGTACAACTCAAGGTGGAGTACTAAATGTGTCCAAAGGAATATTAGTAGTCATGAAGGCAAAGAGGATCGAGAACCTTTATTAGCTTGAAGGAAGGAAATAAGTAAATCAAGCATTGGTAGCATATGAAGATGCAAGTGACTCTATTCATTTATGGCATCAACATTTCAGTCATATGAGAGAGAAGGGGATTAAGGTACTAGTTGATCTTAAGTCATTTCCAAGTTTAAAGTTTTTGAATTTGAATTTCTGCAAGTATTGTGTTTTTGGAAAACATTGTAGACAAAAGTTTAAAGCAGGAAGAAATATAAGCAAAGGTATCCTTGATTACATTCATTCATATGTTTGGGGACCATCCCCTACAGTTTCTCTTGGAGGATCGTCATATTTTGTGACATTTATAGATGATTACTCTAGGAAGGTTTGGGTCTATTTACTTAAAAGAAAAGTTGATGTATTTAATACTTTTAATCAATTCAGGGCTTTGGTTGAAAAGAGAACTGACAGTTCAATCAAGTTTTTAAGGACATAATGGAGGTGAATTCACATCTGTGGAATTTGAGAACTATTGCAAGGAAGCTGGGATCGAAAGACATAAGACCATAGTTTATACTCCTTAGTAGAATGGTGTTGTTGAACGCATGAGTATGACTCTTCTAGAGAGATCAAGGAGCATGACCAATAATGCCAAGATGTAGTAGGAATTGTGGGAAGAAGCAGTTCTTACAACATGCTATTTAATAAATCGATCACCATCAATTGCAATAGACTAAAATATTCTAGAAGAGGTATGGATAGGTCATTTGTGTGAGTTTTCAAATCTGAGAATATTTGGTTGTGATGCTTATGCTCTTACTTCTAAAGATCGGCATTCTAAGTTAGATCCTAGATCAAAGAAATATGTCTTTGTTGGTTATGGTGATGAAGTTAAGGGGTACAGACTATGGGATCCTACTGCCCACAAACTCATCATAAGCATAAATATAGTATTTGATGAATCCTCACTCTTAAAATTAGAATTGGTAGATGTTGAAGTGAGACAAGAACAAGTACTGCAAGTTCAACAAATTCAGTTGGAAACTCAACCATCTTCAAAAAGGGAGGAGCATGAAGAAGTTATAGAAGAAGAAGAAGATGCAGAAAATATCCATGAAACTGAGGATATTCCTCAACCATCTCTGAGGATATATTCACGGGTCAAGAATCCTCCTACAAGTTATGAAGATTATCTTTCATATGTGGCTTTGGTTTCTATTGATGGAGAACCTAGTTGTTTTCAGGAATAAATTAAGGTATCTAAAAGTGCTCAATGGAAGAAAGCCATGAAAGAAGAAATGGTTTCCTTAGAGATAAATAAAACATGGGACCTAGTAGAACTTCCAAAGGACATGAAGGTTGTCGACTGCAAGTGGGTCTACAAACTGAAAAAGGGCGTTGATGATAAAGTCGAAAGGTATAAAGCAAGAATGTTAGCAAAAGGGTATTCTCAAAAGGAAAGTATTGATTTTCATGAGATATTTTCACCAATTGTGAAGCTTGTTTCAGTTTGTGTTATGTTAGCACTAGTTGCTTTACTTGATCTTGAGTTAGAGCAGCTAGATGTTAAAACAACATATCTATATGGAGATTTAGATGAGAATATATATATATGGAACAACCAGAATGGTTTATTCAGGATCACAATAAGAGGTTTGTTTGCAAACTCAATAAGTCATTGTATGGCCCGAGACAATCTCTTAGGTAATGGTACAAGAAGTTTGATTCCTTCATGCTGAGCCTAAATTTTACAAGAAGTGAATATGATCATTTGGTTTACTTTAAAAAGTTGGAAAATGGCATGTTCATTATTTTGGTGTTATATGTTGACAATATGCTTGTGGCAAGCAAAAGCATGGTCGAAATCAATAGGTTAAAGGCTCATTTGGCTGGGGTGTTTGATATGAAGGATCTAGGAAAAACAAAACAAATCTTAGGCATGGAGATACACAGAGATAAGAAAAATGGTAAGTTGTGGTTATCACAACAAAAGTATGTGGAGAAAATACTTATGAGATTTAGTATGAATAATGTGAAACCCGTACAGATCCCTTTGGCTTCCCATTTCAAGCTTTCTTCAGGTTTATGTCCTAGTAATGATGAAGAAAATGATTATATGTCTCGTGTACCATATGCTACTGCAATGGGAAGTTTTATGTATGTGATGGTGAGTACTAGACCAAATATTTCACATGCAGTTGGTGTTGTCAGTCGATACATGGAAAATCCAAGAAAAGAGCATTGGGAAGCAGTGAAATGGGTGCTTCGATATCTTAGAGGCACAATCAGTTATTCTATCACCTATGATGGTTTTAGAGATTCAGTTTGTAGTTATGAAGATTCATATTTTGCAGGTGACTTGAACAAAAGGAGATCCACTTCAGGATATGTCATTGCTCTTGCAGGAGGACCTGTTAGTTGGATGTCAAAGATTCAAAATGTAGTCTATTTATCCACTATGGAGGCAGAGTATATGGCTACTTCACATGCATGCAAGGAAGCAATTTGGTTACAGGGTTTGTTGGGTGAGTTTGGAAGGATGCAAGACAAGGTGAAAGTATTTTGCAATAGTCAAAGTGATATTCATTTGGCTAGAAATCCATCTTATCAAAGTAAGAAAAATTATATTTCTGTTAAGTACCATTTTGTCAGACAGGTTGTTGATGAAGGTGGAGTGTCCTTGGAAAAGGTCCATACAAAAGTGAATTATGCAGGCATGTTTACAAAACCACAGAAACGACAATGGTGTTTGGCTTCTCTTGTCTTGTAGAAAAGGTGATGAATTAATTAAGGGCATGATATATCAGGTAAATTGTTGTCAAGGTGGAGATTGTTGGAAACATGCCAATGAATTTCCTCATGCGGTCACATGCACATGCATGCAACTATGTTAATGTGCATGCACACAATCTATTTATGAATTGTTCGTGTAACTATGTGATCTCATAATCGGTTTGTGTAACTGAGTGATAGATGTTATATATACGGACATACCCATAGATGTGTGAGTACAATGTGAGTGCAAGAGTCTGCAAGCTGTGTAGAGAGAAGAGTGTGTGTGAGGAGAGGATGATTGTATGACTATGAAGGCTATTGTAATTCTCCCTTGAATAATAAGAATATCGATAATAATTGCCCGTGGTTTTTTCCCTCATTGGGTTTCCACATAAATCACTATGTCAATTGTGGGATTGTTGTGCTTGGTTTAATGCGTGTTTGATCTTGCTTGTTTATGCTATGTTTTGCTTCCGCTTCCTAACATGTATGTGTATAGTCTATATTTAAATTTTGATTAAAATATATACATTTAATTCTAAATCTAATATATATAATTAAAGTATTGATAATTAAAAAAAAAAATTAATCACCTATCTTTTCCTTTTGGTTACATCTTATAATTGCATGCCTTAGTTATGGAAAATTTTATTTGAACTGCTTTGTTATTGTGTGTAGCCATATTAATTTCTCCATTCATCACCATTTAATCTAAAGAATTGCTTTGTATTGTGTGTAACCATATTAATTTCTCCATTCATCACCATTTAATCTAAAGTTTTTCACAAGTATGAAGGTTTATATTATTGAAAAGCATTGTTATAGTGTGCATATCAATGTTACTACATGCAACATAATGTTACTACATAAAACACACTAGGTAGTGTCTACTTGTCCCACTATCTTTTTTCTTATATCATGATTTTCTCTCCTACTTACTGTTGTATAGAGGTGAGTGCAAGTTAATGATGGTCTCTCATGACTCATTAGTGGCAATAAAAACATGGAAAAACAACAATATGTTAACTTTGTAGATTTTAACCTTGTACAATATTTACTACAAACAGATTTTCAGTAAAAGAACAAAAAAGATACAATGACAAATACAAACATTACACAGAGATTTTTCCCCTGGAAACCCAAACCAGGAAAACCAACATATTTTATATTCATTCACAGTGTTACAATGTTTACGATACAATATACATATAGGATCCAACAGCATCCAAAACCCTAACCTAATGACATGGATTAGTCAACAACCCTAATTCTGTAACCGGAAATAGAAAACCATCAACAAAGAAACCATGTGCTGAAAGACCACCTAATATGTGACACATTTCCCGAGGTAGAAAAAAATTTCTTGGGGGCGCTGCCCCTGAATCCATGTGCAAGGGGCATTCACCCCTTGCACACTCGGTGCAACACAGACATTGTTACTTGTGCAAGGAATATAACACATACCCAACATTCTCCCACTTGTTTTTTTCTTTGCATACAGGGGGTTACAAGGTTACATAGTCAACAATCCATGGCAACAATGCCCATGGATCCTCTACACCAAGAGAACTTCTCAGTTCTCACATATTTTGTTAATGAATCTGCAACATTCTTCAAAGTGTCAACCTTCATCAGAAATACTTTCTTTTCTTCAACCATGCCTCTCACAAAGTGATATTGAATATCAATATGCTTTGTCTTTGAATGATAAGCCAGGTTCTTTGCCAGAAAAATTGCACTCTGACTGTCACAATCTATCCTTACAGCTTTTTGTACCAAACCAATACCTGGACACAATATTTGTAACCAGAATGCTTCCTTACTTGCATGCGTGGCTGCCATGTATTCATCTTTTGTAGTTGAAAGTGCTACTACAACCTGTCTTTTGCTCATCCAACTTATTTCTCCTCCAAACAAGTTAAACACATACCCACGTGTAGATATCCTACGATCCATATCTCCAACCCAGTCTGCATCGAAAAAATTATGTATATCCACCACTCTGTCCAATATTGGTCTTCCTTCGTAGAAAAATCCATAGCTAGAAGTGCCATGCGAATACTTGAAAACCCTTTTTACTGTTGTCCAATGCTCCTTCCCTAGTTTTGACATATACCTGCTCAAAAATCCTAGTCCATGTGCAATGTATGGTCTAGTACATACCATTGCATACATCAAACTGCCAACTACACTCGCATATGGAACACGAGACATGTCCTCCTCCTCTTTTTGTGTCTTGGGACATTGATCTGCAGATAAATTTACACCAACAGGAATAGGAACCTTGACCGGTTTACATTCTTTCATATTAAACCTCTGCAATATTGTCTCGACATATTTTCTCCAATTTAACCAGAGTTTCCTCTTTTTCCGATCTCTTTTAATTTCCATGCCCAAAATGAAATTTGAAGCACTGAGATTGTTCATGTCAAATTTAGAGGAAAACTGAGTTTTCACATCCTGGATAATCTCCTTGTTGTTTCCTATCAACAATATGTCATCCACATACAAGACCAAATAAATCAAATGATCACCAATTAATTTAAAATACACACAATGATCCTCTTTTCTTCTTGTGAAGCCAAGTCCCAGCATATGAGTATCAAATTTTTGATACCTCATACTTGGTGATTGTTTTAAACCATAAATGGACTTTTTCAGCTTGCATACCAACTTCTTCTTTCTCTTCACATCATAACCTTCTAGTTGCTTCATATATATTTCTTCTTCTAGATCCCCATGTAGGAATGATGTCTTCACATCCATATGTTCTACTTCAAAATCAAACGCAACAACAATAGATAACAAAAATATTATAGAGGTTAAATTGGCAACAGGAGAAAAAATCTCAACAAAATAAATTCCGTCAACCTAGGAATAACCCTTTGCTACTAACCGAGCTTTGTATTTCTCCACTTTTCCTTTTGCATTCAACTTCTTTTTAAATACCCATTTTCTTCTATTGGGATATCTTCCAGTTGGAAACTCCACTAGATCCCAAGCCTCATTCTTATCCAAAGATTCCATTTCTTCTTCCATGGCCTTTTCCAGATATTTCCATACTCTGAATCCACTTCCTCCCTGACAGTTCTAGTCATCATCAGTAATAGACAAAGAAAAATTTGAACGGAAATTAGATGGAGTATACATTTCCGGTAGCCTCTCTCGAACCAATCTCCTCAATACTGGAGTATGAGGATCTTCTTCTTCTGATTCATGTTCTTCTGTAGAGTCTAAATCATCATCTTTTAAATCAAACTCTATTTTCTCTGGTTCTTCCTTACTTGGT
>SNQJ01S0012870.1:160061-175067 GCA_010110895.2 Picea sitchensis
CACACACAGGCTCAATCACCACCTGCACTGGACAACAATTCACGTGCAAATCTCTGCATGACCACCACAGTCGACCGGGAATACAGACTCAGACCTCTCAAAACAAGCTTAGCAATGACAACTAGGTCTCATGATGTTGAATTTCAGAATTTCTTGAGAAGCAATTTCCGCAGGGAAATACACAGACTCTCTCCACCCCGGCCGAATGGTCGTTTCCCATCTGCCCTACCCAGGATAGACTCACGCTCTGGTGTCAGGAATGCGTGACAGACAATCCACGCAAGGGTTAACGCACGTTCGGACGGTTTAGAGGATGTACGAGGGTTTTTCTGCAAGAGTCAGACTCCTTCCCTTCTGGCAGTCCGTGAGTCCCATGAAGGAGGAACCCCCAACATGGCTCATCTCAGCCTTTTATTGCATGGCTAGGGTTGACACTTGTCACCCATGCGACTGCATGTGTTCCTGCAACGTGCGTGCCTCCCACCATTTGGAAATCACATGTCCTGCCAAACTTGTCTATGAAGTATACAAATTTTTTCTTAGACACAGGCTTGGTGAGAATTTCCACAATTTACTCATCTTGGATATGTACTGGAACTCCCTCTTGATCCCTGTTTACTTGAAAAAATCACTGAGGTCAAAATAAACACTCTTTCTGAAGTTCATCTGCAATTCCATAAATCTTATATTCCTTTGTCTTTTTTTTTTGGTGGATCCTCATAAAAATCGACTCTTGATGCATGTTGTTTTCCCTTCCTTTTCTTTTAAGGACACTGAGAATCATAGTGACCAAATGCATTGTAGTTGAAGCACTTGATCCTTGAAAAATCCTTCTTCTTCTTTTCTTGAACTAGGGATGATCCTCCACCTGTATTTCTCTTTCCAAAATTTCTTTTTCCTTTTCCTTTTCTTACATGAGCTACAAGATCTTGAGTTCTTTCATCAGAGAGTCTCTGCAAATTATTCTTGGACAATACTCTGGGATCCTCTTGGATACCATCCCATGAAGAAGGTAATCCATTAAGAGTTATTGTAACAAGTTCTACATCATCAATGGTGTCTCCAATGGTCTTAAGTCGATCTCTCAACTGGGATACCTTCATAAAATAAGTGGCAACTAAATCTAATGTGGTCATCATGATACAATGGAGTTGATTCCTCAACGCTAGTTTCCTTCTAGTGTTCTTACTCCTGAAAAATCCCACCAAGGCATCAAGCATTCCCTTGGCAGTCTTCAGCTCTGTGATGTGTGGAATCAAGTTATCTTTTATGGAATCTATCAACATCCTCTTATATTTTGCTTCATATTTCTTGTTCTTGTCTTTCTCTTTAGCACTTGTTGGTTCCGAGACATCTTCTTTTACATAATTATGAATCTCATTTTCATACAGGATGAAGAGTATCCTGGTCTTCCAAGATATGAAATTTGTAGCACCATCCATCCTATCTTCTACTCTAAGACTAGACATAATCTTGTAGATGGAAATTAAGTTAACTTGTTTCCAATTATGGAGCAATGTTTGACTTAACATGCACTTCACTTTAAGAAAACATTTTCTCTTTTACTCTTGTTTCAAGGAATTATGAAAATTATAAGTAAATTCTTTTTATGGTTCAGTAAAATAATTTTTTACCTACTCAGTAGAAAATATTTTACGGATCGACAACAAATTCTTTTACGAAGTTGTTTTGGAAAATACCATGGTTCAAAACCATGGGCTCTTCACCATCTTTGATACCATGTTGAATTTTCTATTTGTAGATCGGATAATTATTTCCTTATGAATTAAATGCTACTGTTATGATAGAATAATTATACACTAAAAATCACAAAAGACTTAATGAACATGATGAGAGGTTGTTGTAAGTAAAATATTATATGAGATGATATATTCAATTAAGGGCCTTTGGACGGAGTTTCTTTTCATAAATAGACATGTATTTTCCATTATTGTCTTTTCATTAATTAATTAATTATTAATTATTGATTATTTATATTACACATTATATTATAAATGTATTTTTTTATATTATATTTATGTTCATGAAAATTTCCTCACATGCACGTCTAGTTAATATAGATCACTCCATTCTAGAGTAGGAAATGTGAGAGCACCTTGAGTCTATACACTCCTTGTGAGGAGAAAGACTACACTTGGGCCATTCACCACTATCAAAACTCTGTGAGTGAATGAGTCATTTACCTTTGTCAAATCAACATAATCAATCTGGGAGAATGTCCGCCTGATGCTGCTAACTAGAAAAACACCAACATTTCAACTACTTGATTTCTCTAAACAATTCTTCATTGCATCATCCGTAAAATTAGTGTACCTTATTGTTTTGCATTAGGTTATTCCTGAAATCAATGCAACTACTTTATTTCTCTAAATAAATTTTCACTATATCATCACTAAAATCAATGCATGTTATTGTTTTTCATTATGTCATCATTGAAACCAATGCAATTACTTGATTGTTTTAAATAAATTTTCATTGTATCACCACTTAAATTAATAGATATTATCATTTTACATTATATCATCGTTGAAATCAATGGAAATACTAGTTATATCATTGTTGAAATCAATGCAACTGTTAGTTATATAATTGTTGAAATCATTGCAATTACGTAACTACTTTAAATCATAAGGTCAATCCTGCAATTTTTTCACCGATTTGATCATTCCAGATAATATTATAATAATAAATTACTATGACTATAATTATATATTGAATATATATTATTTTTTTTGCAGTAGGTCATCACTGAAACCAATGCAAGTACTTGATTGCTTTAAATAATTTTTCATTCTATTATCACTAAAATAAATATATCATTTCATATTTATTTATATCATTTTTGAAATCAATGCAACTATTAGTTATATCGTTGCTAAAATTAATGCAACTATTTGTTATATCATTGTTGAAATCATTGCAACTATGTGACTACTTTAAATCATAAGGCCAACCTTGCAATTTTCCCATCTCTCTCATAAAAAACTAGAGAAGATAAATTGACTTGATACTTCTATATAATACTATACTAATAAATTAATATGATTATAATTATATATTGACTATATAAATTAAAATTAATATGATTACTAATATATAACCTGAGTGGGCCTAATGGTTAAGAACACGTGTTTCCTCCAAAAAAGTTATAAGTTCAAATCAAGAGGGGAATAGAGATTAGCATTAATTGATTTTGAGATTAACATTAATTGATCTTTATGCTAAATATTGCATTCCTCATTCATACATGTGCTTCATTATAGTTTCTTAAACTTAAAGAAGCATCAACATAGATTGTATGAATAACATCTATGATAAATTTGCTATCTATCTATCTATATAATGAAGTCAACATAAATTTTTATTATTTTATAGAGAAAGATAATATTAATTTCAAATAATATATAAGTTAATTGATGTAAAATATATTGACATTGATGTTTGTTTGTTAAATTAAATAACTTTTATATCCATTGAAGAAAATAAATAAGCTAATATTAATGTGCAAAATTGTTTACTTAAATATTGAAGTTTGAAACTTTCAATCCATCACAGTGATAACAAATCTAAAGACTAAAGACTAAAGGTAGTTTTGAGTAATTTAACAATAAGGATCTTGGAGTAGCTCAATACTTGAGAGCTTGGGATGTTCATGGGAAAACTTAGAGCTTTAACTCATAAGTTGTGATAGGATGATAACATAGGGTTATTGGTGGTTTTGGGAATTAGATCATAGAGTTGAGATTAAATATATGAATAGGTTGAGAGCATAATTGAATGCTTACATTTGAATTTGTCTATGTATTGTTGTTGAAATTGTGTAACACATGGGGTTATGTATTTTTGTTGAAATTGTGTAATACATGGGTTTTAAACATGTGATGTTATTGATATTGATTTTAAAATATTACTTAAAATGTAATTACGATGATAGGCATCTTTCCTATTGGAATTGATGGTTTAATTACAAATTTCAATCTTATGGTTAGCAATCAAAGATGTTAGCATATTCTTCTTCGTCGTCTAAAATAAATGCATTAAATTTAATGTTCATAACTTCCTTGCATTTATAAATGCATCCGTTAAAATGTTTACTTTTTCACATTTACATTTTAGGATTAAAAAATTACTAACCCAGATTTTAGATTGCCACAAATTATACTTATACAAAAACAACCATAATTACTTAACTTTTAACATTTACTTGTTGATTAATTTTTTACATTTTCAAATAAGTTGGAACATATTGTTTGTGAACAAAACTAATTCTACATTTTTACTATTACGTTTTCTATTTTTTTTTACACATGACTTGTCGTTACATTTCAGAACCTTGCATCAGAGGAGTGGAAATAAGTAGCGTAAATACTTTTGAGTTTTTACATTTACTTTAGCTATGAAATAATTAGGGTGTACATACGTGGCGTAAATAATTAGGGTGTACCAATCCTAAGGCCATTAATAGGACTAAATAACATATAATTTCATTTTGATCGGCATGCTATTACACATCGGGCAAAAACAAAGGGATGACGGAATTGTTGCTTGCTGCGACTTCTATTGCACAGAGGCAGGACAAAATTGTTGCTTGCTACGACTTTTATTGCACATCACGACAGGAGAAGCTTGCTGAGAAATTGTATCTTAATATGTGTTTTCTTCACAATATTTCCTTTTTTCAATGCATTCAAATTTAATAGGGAATTCCTCCTACGGATATCGCATTTTCATATAACTTGTGATGCAAATTCAATTTCAAATTGGCCATATGATTTTCCCTATCTGGGTTGACTGATTAACATGCGTTGCATGCTAACATACTGCCACTATTTTATTCCCACTGTTTCGAACAAATTACAGTATTTTAAATGGAAAATGTATTACCTTTAATTCTAAGCGCTAATGGTAGAATGTTGGTGAATGCTAGTAGAATGGTAGAATGGGTGTATTGTGTAATGCAGAATGAACAGAAAGAGGGTAAGCGTGGATGAGAGGGGGGCACAGGACTGTTGGGGAATGAATGGTGTTGTTGAACCATAAGAAATATCTTCATTGCTGTTGAAATAAAGTTTCTTAGGACTCAACTCTTATATATTCTTCAAAATTCTTGCATTTATTTTCAACAGAATAATTGGAAACAGTTAAAAAAATGTTGATTTAGGTCATTGGTGTTACTCTAATAATAATCCCTAGAAATTCAAAAGGCTGGTATGAACCTGGACTTCGAATCTTGTGTAAGTTTCCATTCATTCTTTCTAATGCAGAAACAAATGGAGTGGATAATAAAGCTTAGTCGCAAGGTCTCGAATAGAGATTGTTTGGAGAAGCAAGATCTCTTTAGCTTCTTTCCAATTTCGCACAATTTATTTTCCATGGGGTGAGACATTGTTGTCGCCCACCTGGAGGTCAGGTTTCAGAATTGGTTAGGACGCAGCCTATAAATTGTAGTTCTAACAAGTAGATGACCAACAAAACCCCAAAAAAATTTTGAACTCTAAAAGGGTCAAACAATTTTTGAACTCTAAAAGGGTCATAATAGGTGGGTGTAACTGTTGGCTTCGCCCATAACATCGCTTATTGATTGATTGACGATTTCTCACGATCACTATGACTATCCAACCAATAGATTGTAAAAAGTTAATCAACTTATTAATACACATTGTAAAAAGTTAATCAACTTATTAATACACAGTGGTAGGGAGTAGTGGTGGGAGTGCTATATATGAATTCATCTCAATGGACTAATTTCTAAATGAAAAGTTTAATTCTTATTTTTACCTTGTGGTGTATACCTTGTTCTATTAGTCTGATTGCACAATCACTGCTAAAATTGACATATCTTGTAGTTTCAAGAAGTCTTTTTATCGATTTTGATTTTAAATTTTGTTGTGTATTCATCTCATAAATATAATTGGAATTGGAAGAGAATAAATTGTATATTACAAGTAGGATTACTCGTTGTCATACTTTTTATTAGAAACAAAATTTTTCTTACATCAATAAAATTGTCTTCTTTTTTTCAGACTCCACTCATATTGATTCGGTAGGACTATGGGATCACAGTTTTGATGGTCAATTGGAACTGCCACATGGCAGATAGAATCATACCGCTAATACAAATACGGTTGAAAAGTTTCAGGAAACTATAACACCTATTCAAGGAGGATCTCTGTTCTCACCAAAAATCTCATCCCTTCAAACTGTTTAAACTATTGATATAATTGAGTTTACATATTTTCTACTTCAAAAAATCCCAAATGCAGTAGACTAAAAAGGATTGAATTTTAATTGTAAAAATATACTCATCAAAATTATATTCAGGTCATTTATTTCCAGCCGTATGTCACAGGAATGGAGGAGAGCCCTGCATGAAGATATAACAATTTTACAAACTTGCGAGAGAGACAAATTTGATAAACATGCTCTTACATAGTGCAACTAACCTGACATTCAAAAAAACCTACAAAGTTGGAATCAAATCAACCATCAGAATTAAAAGTGGATTTAAATGCTTTTAAAATGTCGAGGTCTCAATGTCCACGGATTTAAATGCTTTAATTGGATTTAAAATGACTAGGTGTAGGATATTGGTTTCTATTAAAAAAATGCGTCCCCTCAAACAACATCCAGGAGTCATTGATGATCCAGGAAAAATACTTCAACGGAAATAATTGTGGAAATTGAAAATCCAGGAGTCATTGATAATCCAGGAAAAATACTTCAACGGAAATAATTGTGGAAATTGAAAATATATATCATAAGAACATAAAACATTTTGTATTAAAAAGACATTAGTTATTAGGGTTAGGGTTAAGCCAATTCAGATTTAAAATATTTTCATCTTATGAGATTCATTAATTCGTTTACATGCGTTGCATACTCTCCATCTTATCCGATTCATTAATTGGTTTTCATGCTATTGTTGCATACTCTCCATCATTCCACAAGCAATTCAACCGTCATCCATATTAACTCTCAAAAGCTTTTCTTCTAAGTTGTTTTACTTTCCTAAAAAATGAAATCCAAGATTAGCCACTAATTATTTTTTAGTGTTATAGTAATTATTTGATTATATTTATTATATCAATAAATAAAAAAAGAAAATATGGATATTAATTACTAATATATTATTATTATATCAATAAATAAAACGAGAATATGGATATTAATTACTAATATATTATTACATTATATTAAAAAGAACAATATCAATATTAATTGCATTTATTGTTTAGAGAAAACAACATTATTATTAGATAAGAAAAGAAATTACATTTATTATGTAAAAAAACATATTATTATATCAAAATACATAAGTTATTAGGATTAGGGTTATATTAATTAAGGTTATTTTAATTATTTGATTACATTTATTATATCAATAGATACAAAAAGAATATGAATATTAATTACTAATATTTTATTACATTATATTAGAAAAGACAATATCAATATTAATTACATCTAACTATTGTATAGAGAAAAACACATTACTATATAAAAAAAAAGTTACATTTATTATTTGATTACAAAATACATTAATATTTGATTATATTTATTATGTAAACAAACACATTATTATATAAAAGACAAAAGACATTAATACATAATATCAAGAAAAATATAATATTATATAAGAAAAATACAACATATAATTATTTGATTATATTTATTATATGAAGAAAAAAGATTATATAATTATTTGATTACATTTATTATATCAAGAAAAAATACAATATCTATATTAATTATTTGATTATATTTGTTATGTTAAGAAAGGAGACAATATTTTATATTTTAAACCAAATGTTTAATAACAGTGTATTGAAAGTAGACAAGATTTTATATTTTAGTTGACATTAAGATATTTTAAATTTGTCAAAAGATATAAATATTTTTCATATCTTTATGAAAGATTCCATTATAAAAATATTATTTTTGATTAAAACTTAATTTCATTATAAAATATAAAAACACCATGGCATTAAATAATTTTTCATGACACTGAAAGGGTTTAAGATGAAAAACACTTTCCCCTAGAGTTCCCTTGTATGAACACATTAGTTATATAAATCTATCCAAGAAAAACAATACCATGATATTGACCACAATTAGTCATAGATAGATTCAAGTTAAATATTTTACTACTATAAATCATAACTGCTTTTTACCCCTTCCTTTGTGTTTTCCTCACAATTGTAATTTACGACACCAAAAACCGAAATGCATAAATGCATACTCTAAGTTTATATATTCTTATTTCGAAGGGATATATTTTATAGTTTAAGATCATATGATATCAATGTTCTTAGATCAAGTATGATTCTAAGTTTCATTCTATGTAATATATCGCATCAGTTCAAAGTTCCTATATTTTTCACAAAGGAAACACTTAGATTTAAAAAAAAAAACACTTCACCAAAACTTCATTTTGGTAATTTGTCGAACACAAACCAACCTTGTCATGCAATAAACATTCCCTCAACGTTGTAATTTGACGAACAAAACCATACGTTACAACATGAAGAACATAGTAATGTTGCATTATGTCGAACATAGTAACAATAGATAGTGACGAACATAGTAACGTTGTGATCTAATTAATCTAGTAACATTGCAATGTGATGAACATAATTTGATGTCATAATGTGATGAACACGGGAATTCCATCGTAATGTGGATAGTAACATCACAAAGTGACGAACATAAACTGACGTCGCACTTTGTCGCACATCATCCTATCCTCGCAATCTAACGAACATTTCCTGCAATTGTAATGTGATGCACTTATTCGAAAGTTGCATTGTGACAAACATTTCCAAATGTCGCAATATGTTGAACATAGTAACGTTGCAACCTACCAAACATATTAACTTCACAATGCCACGAACATATATAAAGAAAACACCATGGCATGAAATAATCTATCACGACATTGAAAGGGTTGAAGATGAAAGACACTTTCCCCTAGAGTGCCCTTGTACTAACATGTTAGTTGTATAAATCTATCCAAGAAAAGAAATACCATGATATTGATCACAATGTGATGCACTTATTCCAGCATTGCAACGTGACAAACAATTCCAAATGTCACAATCTATTGAACATAGTAACGTTCCAATGTGACAAACATATAACATTGTAATGCGACGAAAATATAACGTTGCAATGTGACAAACATAGTAACGTCGCAATGTGACGAAAACAATAACATTGCAATCTACCAAACACAGTAACACTGCAATGTTACAAATAAAGACATTTCTTCGCAATGTGGATAATAACGTCGCAATGTGACTAACATAAATAGACGTCGTAATGTGACAAACATTTCCAAATGTCACAATCTGTTGAACATAATAACGTTGCAATATGACGAACATATAACGTTGCAATGCGACAAAAATATAGCGTTGCAATGTGAAGAACATAGTAATGTCACAATGTGACAAACATAATAACATTGCAATCTACCAAACATAGTAACACCGCAATGTTACGAACAAAGGAATTTCTTTGCAATGTGACGAACATAAATAGACGTCGCAATGTGTCCCATACAACCCTATTGTCGCAATATGACGAACATTTCCTCACATTGCAATGTCATGCACATTTCCTGACATCGCAATGTGACAATCACTTCCAAACATCATAATGTGTCAAACTTAGTAACGTCGCAATCTACCAAACACTATAATGTCACAATGTCACAAACATATAAGTTTGTTGCAATCTGACAAACATATATGGATATCGCAATGTGACAAACATTTTCAAACATCACAATGTGTCGAACATAGTAACATTGCCATCTACCATACATAATAACGCCACAATGTGACAAACATATACAGATGTAGCAATGTGACAAGAATTTCCAAATGTCTCAATGTGTTGAACATAGTAACATTGCAATCTACCAAACATAGTAATGTCGCAATGTGTTGAACATAGTAACATTGCAATCTACCAAACATAGTAATGTCACAATGCAACGAACTTATATGGACACCACATTTTGATGAACATATATACACATCACAATGTGACGAACATTTTAAGACATCACAATTTGACGGACATAGCCTTCTTGTAACAATGTGATGAACATAAATGGACATTGCATTGTGACAAACATAGCCCTGTCATCATAATGTTACAAGTATATCCTCACGTTGCAATGTGACACACATGTCATGACATCAAATTGTGATAGACATTTCCAAACACCATAATGGGACAAACACAAGCCCTTGTCGGAATTATATGTATAGAACCCAGTGAACCAATGTGGCAAACATAGACCAACATTGCAATGAGAAGAACATTTCCTGACGTCGAACTA
Source organism: Picea sitchensis (assembly GCA_010110895.2). NCBI lineage: Eukaryota > Viridiplantae > Streptophyta > Pinopsida > Pinales > Pinaceae > Picea > Picea sitchensis. Next base: position 170,431 of record SNQJ01S0012870.1, read on the forward strand.
TGACAAACCTATTCGAACTCCATAATGTCAGAAACAAAAACCCTTCATCATAATTTGATGACCATGACCTTATGATGTCATGTGACAAACAAAATCTAATGTCATAATGTGATGAATAAAACCCGATGTTGCAATGTGACGAAAAAAACATGATCAACATTGTAATCCAGTAGTACCATAGTAAACTATGGTTAACATAATCAACATGGCCCACCATAATGAGATCCACATGGTTAACGAGGTTCAACCATGGGCATGTTCAACCATAATAAACTTTGGTCAACCATAGTTAACCATGGTCATGGTGAACCACACTCAACCATGATGAAGGACGACCAGGATCGACCATAGTCAATCTTTCCTTCCGAAAGTTAAGTAAGGTTTACTAAAGTTAACCATGGTCATGGTCAACCATACTCAACCATAGTCATTATAAATTAAGGTATTATTGAATTAATACTTTAATAATGTATTAATACTTTAATAATGTATTCATACTTTAAAATGTATTTATTCATGTATTATTACTTCAATAATCTATTAATAATTTAATATGTTACATTATACATTAATGTATTAATACTTTAGTAATGTACTTATTAATTCGTTTAATGTATTAAATGTATTTTTAATTATTATTACTTTAATAATGTATTATTAATCTATTGCTTTATTAATGTATTAATACTTTAACGATGTATTAATTAATATTGTATAAATATATTACTTAATTAATACATAACATTATTAATGTATTAATTAATATGTTATATTATACATTTATGTAAAATGTATATTAATTATATTATACGTTATATTACACATTTATGTAATATGTTATATCCGATGTCGCAATGTGATGAAAATAACATGATCGATACTACAATGAGTAGTGCCATAGTAAACTATGGTTAACATAATCAACATGGCCCACTATAATGAGATACACATGGTCAACGAGGTTCACCCATGGGCATGTTCAACCATAATAAACTCCGGTCAACCATGGTCATGGTGAACCACACTCAACCATGATGAAGGACAACCACAATCAACTATAGTCAACCTTTCCTAGCCAAAGTCAACCAAGGTCTATCAAAGTTAACCATGTTCATGGTCAACCATACTCAACTATAATCATTGTCAATTAAGGTATTATTTTATTAATATTTTGATAATGTATTAATATTTTAATAATGTATTTATTAATATATTAATACTTTAAGAATGTATTTATTAATGTATTATTAATGTATTAATAATTCAATATGTTACATTATACATTAATGTATTAATTCCATTCATAGTCATGCCCATAAAAAAACCATAATCATTGTCCACCATAATCAACCACATTCATGTTCAATAAATGTATTAATACTTTATTAAGATTTTGTCGATGTATTATTACTTTAATAATACATTATTAATATATTACTTTATTAATGTATTAATACTTTAGCAATGCATTAGTTAATAATGTATTAATTAATTAATACATTACTATATTATTGTATTAGCATTTAATTTGTTACATAATGTATTAATAATTTAATAGTTTACATTATACATTAATGTAATAATGTATTACTTTATTATTATATTATTACTTTATCAATGTATTAATATATTAATTAATTAGTAAATTGCATTATTAATATATCAATCATTTCATACGTTACATTAACATTAGACACTAATATAAATTAATACTTTAATTTATACACTTATATTATATATTGCATTATGTATTAATATATTAATACATTAATGTATAGTACATTAAAATATAACACATTAATGTATTAATATATTAATACATTAATGTATAGTACATTAAAATATAACACATTAATATATTAAAGTATTAAACATTAGTATATTAATGTATTAAATTAATGTTTTATACATTAATATTTTAATGTATTATATTTACAATAATGTAATAGATTATATATTTGTACTTTAATTTATACATTAGAGTAATGTAATAATGTATTATTAAATATATTAAGGTATCAATCATTAATATATTAATGTACTAATAATATATCAATCAATTAATATGTTATATTATACAATAAATAAGTTAATATTTTAATATTTACATTATTATTATATATTAAATTAATGTAATAATCAACTATTACATTAATTATTTATTAATACATTAATGGTAGTTCCCAAGACATGTCGGTTGTCAATTAGCAACAACCACTTTATAAAAGTGGTTGATATAAGCCATTTTTCATATTTCCAAACTAATGATACACGTATATCAACCACTTTTATAAAATGGTTACTTTTATAAAATGGTTGTTGCTAGTTGATATTAATTTTAAAATATTACCTAAAATGTAGTATTGTTATTTTGTCTTGTTGATTACGAATTTTGTTAATGGAATAATGTTATGTGAAGTTACTTTTAAAACTAACTGTATGCAACCTGTCTCTACATCAATGTGCATATAATTGGTCTCTACTTTACTTGGTTAACTCTGCACCAATAAGATCATCATGTATGGTTACCATGTGTGTGAGATAAAAGTTTGAACGATCCTTGTTACATTCAATTGAAGGGTAGATGTCGAGCCCCTCCCAAATGCCACTTCCACATTATTGTTTTCCACATGGCATTCTACAAGCCTTTTATTTTGGACTGGCATGACCTACAAATATAATTATCGCAACATTTCTTCACATGCACTCCTGCAAATTCTCCACCTAAAAATTAAGTGTTTTCATTTGCTTTAAGAGTACAAGTTTTCCTCAAATTATTCGCCTAAAAATTAGGTGTTTCCTTTTGCTTTAAAGCAAAAATTTTCTTTCGTTGAAGTCGAATCCCCCGACTATGAACTGTTATTTAAAAGTCTGAAAGTCGAGTATCAAATCCTCCGACCGTGTACTGTTAATAAAGAGATTGAAAGTCGAGTTGTTTTCTCTTTTCCTGATTCCCATTGCCTTATCTCATCTTTATATTAAGTGAGCTACTTTCATATTGCAATGACATAGACAATGAGTATGCCTGGATTTTTTTACTGTAGTTACATTACTGTAGTTGTGGACCTCTCTTCTCTTCTCTTCTGTTGTAGTGCCAATAAGTGGATTGACTACTATCGACCATTACTATGAATATGAGTGAGCCCGTCAACACTGTTTCCATGCTTGACTTGCCACCATCACCGTCGTATCTAACTCTGACTCCTACAAATCATTTTATCTCATTTAGGCATTCCGTCAATCACTTTACATGCATCCTCCAAGTTGGCTTTGATGCTTTTCATGTTGTCGTACCAATAAACTCGACTTGGTCCTTTGTCTTCGAGAAACCCTTGACTGGATGACTCCTCTGACACTTCATAGATTGACCCTCTACCGCACGGACGACCCTCAACCCTCTATTCACAGCTTTCACTCAACGTTAGCTCTGATACCACTTCTTGTATTTCTAGCCTAAAAAATGAACAGAGAAAGGAAACACATCAGACAACAAACAATGAACATAGGGGGCTTTGATATCCTTTTACTGCTCAACCAACAATACAGAAATAGTTACAAGTTTAATCAAAACACCTCATGAGATTCTAGATTTAAAAAAGAATAATGCAAGCATTTTCAGACATATAGAAATCCAAATTCTCTAGAAACCTCCAACGAGTTGGAATTGAAGATATGTGTTGTCACCACCCAACACATATGAGCCAAGTTGTGGCTCTATATCTCTCTTGGATGGGTATTTCAGGTCCATTCCCAAGTAAGGTCACAAATTTGTTAGTGCTCCACTTTCTCAATGTCTCCCATAACTACCTCAATGGAATCCTCCCCTTCGACCTATCAAATTTGAGGAATCTATAGGTGTTGGATGTCTCCTATAACGCCCTCAATGAAAGCCTCCCCTTGGACCTATCAAATTTGAGGAATCTAAAGGTGTTGGATATCTTGTGTAACTCCCTCATTGGAAGTCTCCCCACCAACATATCAAACTTGACGAACTTGAAGGTCCTTAATGTCTTTTACAACAAGTTGAAGGGGGAATTTCCACTAAATTTGAGCTATCTAGTGAAGCTCAACCATCCTGACCTCACAGGAAATTTCTTTTTTGGCAACATCCCTGGTGAGTATAGGAAGCTGACAAATTTAGAATATCTTTCATTAGATGGAAATAGTTTGAGTGGAAGAATACCACAAGAGCTTGGTAATCTAGGGAACTTGAAAATACTTTATTTAGGCTAGTACAATGTATTCGATGGAGGAATTCCTCTCGACATAGGAAATTTGAGCAAGCTTGTAGAATTTTATATTTATGTTTTTGGTCTTAGTGGTGTACTTCCTTCTAAGTTTGGTGGTGGGTGAGTGCACGAAGTTGGTGGACAATAAAGTAGCAATGGGGTGAGCATGAATGTGCACTCGCAAGAATGCATGCACGTTTCTAGGAACACACGCGTTCCTGATGTGATAGGTTCAGAAAACCCCGAACCTTCACTCAACAAGCCATCTAGGCACATTCCCAAGAATATGTGCATGTTCTCAAGAACGTGTGTGCATTACTAAGAAACATGTGTACAAGAATGCATGCACGATCCTAAAAAAAATTGAAATAAAAATAACACGGACATACTTTAAGAATGCATGCACGT
>SNQJ01S0012870.1:191391-202759 GCA_010110895.2 Picea sitchensis
ACAAGTTTTTGGAATGAAAATTCATCGTTAAGGTAATAAACACCTGCACAAAAAAAATCATATACCTTATATTTTGTTGGAAAAATAAGTTACCATTGTTAGAAAAAAATAAATTTGACATAGTTATTCACAATTTCTATGAATAAAAGCTATATATTTGGAAATCTGACTCAATTTCCTATGTTTCATCTTCTTACACCATACTCAAATTCATTGTAAAAGTTCGTTGAATAATCCCTCCAAGTTAACATATTGTTCTTTTTCCATGTTTGCATTGCCACTAACGTGTCATGAGAGACCATCATTAGCTTGCACTCACCCTGGTCTGAAAAACCTATCTGCAATGTATTTTCATGACAATGGCATCGCTGGCCCTATCCCTCTTAAACTGGGTCATCTTGTGAGCTGAAAATGCTTGGATCTATCTAATAACTCTCTCTTTGGTGAAATACTCATGGAACTCTTGGAGCTAAAAGCGTTTAGAGAGATGTTTTCGTACATGAAAATACTACATGGTGGTATTCCATCTTTCATTCAGGACTTGCCAAATTTGGAGAATTTGAATCTTTGGAAGAACAATTTCACAGATTTGGTGCCCCAATAACTAGGCGTAAGTGGAAAGATAGTGGAAGTGGATATTTCCTGTTGGTATTTAAGATCCCGAAAAACAATAATAATTGCAATAATAATGACAAGAAAGTCAAATCAATAACTCAGATAACATTCAAAATTTACATGGTAAAACCATGATAATGTGTTAAGGAAACATCCATGGGGTAAGGTATTGGTATATTTATTATTCAAAATAGGATTACAATCAAGCTTACAACTTAATACATCTCTTAGTATTTAGAAGTATATATGAATCTTGGAACCTTTAAATAGTTATGAGAACTACCACCCATTATACAAACTTCCACTAATTTCATAAACAAACATTATCAAATATTTACATAAGTAAATTTTAGTTTTACATTTCCTTTTAATTAATTGTTTTCACATTTTAACAATCTCCACCTTGACAACAATTTACTTGATACCTTTCCCAAGCCCATTCATCACCTCTTTTGATAGCCAAGAGAAGCCAAACACCATTGTAGCTTCTCTAATAACACTAGTTTTGTAAACATGTCGGCACAATTTTCTTGAGTGTAGACCTTTTTAAGATCTACTCCACCTCCATTGATAACATGTCTTACAAAATGGTACTTAATATCAATATGTTTCATCTTACTATGGTAAATTGGATTTGTAGCCAAATTAATAGCAATTTGACTATCACATATTACAATTACATTGTTTTGCATTCTTTCAAACTCACCCAGAAGGCCATTCAACCAAATTACCTCTTTGCAAGCATGTGAGGCAACAATATATTATTCCTATGTAGTGGATAAAGCGATTGTTTCATGAAGATTTGACATCCAACTAATAAATCCTCCTACAAGAGTAAATGCATACCATGAATTAGATCTCCTCTTGTCCAAATCACCTGCAAAATATGAATCAACATAATCGAAAATAGAACCACTACTACCATTAAAGGTGATGCTATAATCACTTGTGCCTCTAAGATACTGAAGCACCCATTTCACTGCATTCCAATGTTCTCTTCCTGTATTTTCCATGTACTTGCTAAAAACACCCATTGCATGTGAAATATCCGGTTTGGTACATACCATCATATACATCAAACTTCTTACTGCATTAACATAAGGTACATGAGACATTAAACTGAACAAACCCTTTTCTTCCTCACTACTAGGAAATTAACTTGAACAAACCTTAAAATGGGAAGCAAAATGAATATTTATAGGATTCACATTATTAATCTTGAATCTTAGAAGTATCTTATCCACATACTTTTGTTGTGAAATCCAAAGCTTACCATTTTTTATATCTCTATGCATTTCATTTCCTAATATTTTTTTTTTCTCCAATAGATCTTTCATATCAAAATTCCTATCCATCTAAGCCTTTAGCCTATTGATTTCAACCATACGTTTTCTTGCAATAAACATATCATCAACATATAACACCAAGATAATAAATATTCCATTTTCAAAACCTTTTTTAAGTAAACACAATGGTCATACTCACTTCTTATAAAACTTTGGCTCACCATGAAGGAATCAAACTTTTTGTACCATTGCTTGGGTGACTGCTTCAGGCCATACAAAGATTTCTTGAGCTTGCAAACTAATCTTCTTTTGCGATGCTGCACACAACTCTATGGTTGTTTCATGTAAGAATTTTTTTGACATCTAATTGATCTAACTCCAAATCAAGCAAAGCAACTAGTGTCAGAACAATATGAATATATACAAGCTTAACAACTGGTGAACAAATCTCATGGAAATATATACCTTCCATCTAAGAGTACTCCTTTGAAACTAGTCTAGCTTTATATCTTTCAACTTTACCATCAACGCCTTTCTTCAATCTGTATAACCACTTACATCCAACAAACTTTCTATCTTTAGGAAGTTCTACCATGTCCCAAATTTTGTTTTTCTCCAAAGAATCCATCTCTTGTTTCATTTCCATCTTCCATTTAGCATTATCAATATACTAATAACAAGAATGTTCCCCATCATTAGTAATCAAAACAATGGATGAAACAAAATCTATATACCTCTTACGGGGATTTCTCTCCCATGTAGATATTCTTGGTGTTGGTTGTGGAATTTCCATATACTCCTGAATATCTTCAACATCTACGACTTCTTTATAATAAAAATTTCTTCTTACTTCCTTGTGTTTGTATATTATTGGGTCTCCAACTAAATTTGTTGATTTAATGGTACATGTTCATGTTTTGCATCAGCTTATACATTGTCTGATATAATTAGAGGATATTCATTAAATATTACATCTCTACTAATGACGATTTTGTGGGAAGTAGGATCCCACAAACTATATCCCTTTGCTACATCATAATAACCAACAAATATATATTTCTTTGATCTGGGGTGCAATTTAGAACGTTGATTCTTAGGAGTAAGAGTGCAAGGTTCACAACCAAAAATTTTAAATTTGAATAATTGCAAGGATGACCTATCCATAACTTTTTAGAGATTTTACAATATATTGCAATTGACCATGATTAATTTATCAAATTTCAATTAATAGAGACTGCTTCTTCCCACAACTCTTAATGAAATTTGACATTACTAAGCATGCTCCTTGCTCTTTCTAGAACACTCATGTTCATGCATTCTTCCATGTCATTTTGTTGGGGAGTATATACAGGGGAAAGATAAATTTCTTCGGAAATTTGTTTCCAACTATGCCAAGATTACTAAAGGTTTTATGCATCTCTTGAAAAATGGGATCCCATTCTGTTGGGATGAAGTGGCTCAATGCTCTTTTGAAGCATTGAAATGTGCTCTGACATCTGCCCCTCTGCTCATTCCTCTAGATTATGGAAAGGATTTCTTGTTGTACTTGGTTGCATCGAAGTGTACTATTGGTAAGGTCTTGGTTCAAGAGGATGATGCACTCCAGGATAATTTTATATACTATCTTAGCTGAGGCTTAGTTAGAATAGAAATCAACTACACCCATGTTGTGAAACTGGATTTGGCAGCTGTCCATGCTGTCCAAATGTTCTGTCATTACATTGTACTTCGCAATACCACTGTCATAGTTTTTGTGAATCATTTTCAATATGTGTTGATATGATGGGTCATCGGTGGGAAGATTAGTCGATGGATAGTCATTCTTCAAGAATTTGACTTGGACTTTGTTTCAGCGAAGTCTAAGAAGTCTTTGGTCTTTCCTGAGCTAATTTTGGAACTTTCACTTGAGAGTGGTAATTATTTTCCGAAGAGTCATTAATCAATGGGGATCTTTTCCTTATTGGATCTTGAGACCCTTGGTATTGAGATATACTTGTGTATCTTTAGACTTTGAAGTTCCCTTCCTATGCTTCTTGCGATGAGAGTCAATAGATACGCCATCAAGTGCGAAACTATATTGTCATCGATGATACATTATATCATTGAGGAGTTGATTGCATTATCCATCGTTGTCTAACTCATGAAGAGGCAGAGATTGTGTTGGATGACTGTCACACTGGAGCATGTGGCAGTCACTTGTCTGGGTTGGAAACAAACTAGAAAATTCTTCGTGTTGGATACTTCTGGCCCTCATTGATCAAATATTGTGTAGAGGCGGTCAAGAAGTGTCACTAGTTCCATATCTTCTCTCGGAATATGTGGGCACACCCTGCTCCCATGTTTTCGATTATTGTTGTTGGTCCCTTCACTAAGTGGGGGATTGATTTCACTACATGCCACCCAACTTCAGCTAGGGGGAATATTTTTATCATCATGACAATAGACTAATTAACTAAGTGGGTTGAGGCCATGTTGACATTTAGTAATGATCGAGAAACGGTTGCGCTTTTCGTTTTTAACTAGATTGTAGCCAGGTTCAGTATTCTGAAGGAGATTGTCACATACCATGGCAGTCACTTCCATAATAAGATGATGCCTAAGTTATTATCAAACCTTGGGTTTAAGAAATAACATTTGTCACCCTAATATCCACAGGAAAATGTCCAGGTGGAGGTTGTCAATACCTCTCTCAAGGCTATTATCCAATGGACGATCAATTCGGCCAAGTCAAATTGGAATTTGATGTTGCATTCGACACTTTGGGCGTATCGAACCTCATTCAAGATTGCTACTAGTTTCTCTCCTTTCCAAATCATTTATGTGCTGGAGGAAATATTTCCCATAGAGTGCCAAATTATCTCTCTTAATTTGGCAATGTTGTTTGACACAACTCCACTTGAAGAGCATCTCCTATATCTCGAGCAACTCAACGAGCAACATCAAGATACAACCTTGGGCAATGAGGCTCACAAATAGTGTGTCAAGTGTTAATATGATCAGTTGGTCCACCCTATATTTTTCTCCGAAGGCTATCTTGTCTTGGTCTATGACCAAGATAAAGATCCCTTGGGGGTAGGAAAATTCAAACCCATGTGGTTCAGACCATTCATTGTTAATAAAGTATTAGAAAAAGGCACTTATCAACTGGTTGATTTCGAAGGTAACATTTGTCCAAGTCTAGAAATGGGCTCTACCTTAACAATTATTATGCTTAGGTTGGTCATCTGAGTGTGACTTCTTGTATATAATGCATAGTTTTATTTATACATTTTTGTGTATTTTTGTCTTATGGACATGTAGTTTCTTGTGCTTTTTCACTGTGGTAGATGTCAAGTGAATCTGAGGTTTATGTTGGGTTCATGGATGGTGCTAGTTGACACACTCAGAGGCTTGCTTCCACAGCTTGGGAGATCTTCGCACCCGCTTGTCAGTTGGTATCTTTTGGAAGTGTTTTTCTAGGCGAAGCAACCAATAACATTGTCGAGTACAATGTTGTAATAGAATTACTACGTGATGCATTGTGACATGGTATTTCTCTCATTCAAGTTCATCTAGATGCTCAGCTGGTTGTGTCTCAGTTAAATGGAGTGTACCACATCTACGATCCCACCCTTCACCGACGATTCCTTAGGGTATGTCTCTTAGAACACTATTTTGATTATATTATATATATTCATGTTCCTAGGATATCTAATCAACTAACTGATGCATTGGATAATCATATATTAGATTGACATCTTGCACACACATAAAAGTAAAAGAACACACATACATGCATATGTAAATAAATTTGTACAAAAATGATTACTCCATAAGGAAAAAATATGTATATATATAGTATGTCCAAAATAATGTCATAAGTTGAAAATGTGGACCATAAGCCTCAAATAGAGGCGATAAACATCTCTAGGCTCAAGCCCTCAATACATAAGAGAGTATAAAAAGAGTGCTCTCGACACATATAAGGTCCAATGCTAAGTCTATGGTATAGGTCCGCTAGGCCTAGTGTAATGTACTATGGTGTTCACAAGATGCCAGAATAGCTTAACCCAAGTCTTAGGTACTCCTACCACATGCGACTGCATCACTGGAGCTAGGCCCTCAATCTCCGCCATCGACATAGGATGGGTGAGAGTTGTCAGGTTCCTCTCCACTTGTCTCAATACTCTCTCTTCCTCTCTGGTTGGTGGCCCTCTTGCTGCTGCTGGTTTGACATCCTCTCAAGGATGACGCCTAGTAGTGGCGAAGTCAACTACTCATACTGGTCCCATATATTTATATAATAGATTACTAAGTTAGTACTATGAAATTACCATAAAAATGATAATATTTAAAAACAAAAAATGGAATAAATTTAAAATATAAATAATGATGTGTACCTATATCTCTATGCTCCTCTCCAAGGGGGATAGGCATATCAGGGTCCCTCAGGAAACTGATCCCCACATATGGGTAGTCTTCAATCAAAGGGATTTGATGGGCCCACCATTCAAAGAACTTGTCATCAAATGCCTCATGCATCCCCCCCGCTCCCTGTCGAGGCATAAAAATAACCCATATGCATAGTGTTGGAAAGGAGGTAATATTTCCTTGTACTGTCTCCCATGTTCTAAGGACTGGTACTCTCTCAGAAATGAATGTGCACAATATGGTACCAAACCAAAAGTTCTTGTTCATTCTTCTCCTACATTTGGTCAATTGTTTCTTCATACAAGTGAGCATCATGGTGCTCCAGTCAAATATAGTGGGCTGTAAAAACTGAGTTGCACAATGCATCTGGGAACGTGAGGCCTGGTGAAGTGTTGTGGATCTTGTATTCTGCCCAATCATATACAACACTACCCGTAGATTGAGTATTTCTATCTTCTGATTGGCACTTGAGAGCCTACCTTCTCAGTGCGAACCTTGCAGTACATGTCAATGTATCCCTCTATATTGTGTGGTCTCGGAGGGAAAGTCCTCAAGTTAACCGGTTCACCCCTCTTGGAGAGACCAGTCAAGAAGTATATGTCCTTGATGGTGGGAGTCAGTGATTAGCCCTCTAGCATGAAGGCCTTTGTATCCAGGTTCCAGTACTCTATCAAGTGATTTAGTAGCCTGGGATGTGCCCTCATGAATGGGTAGAGAAAAAACTTCCACATTCCACACTGATTTAGCATGGCAGTTGTTGGGTTTGTGTTTTGAATATTTTTTTTCAATGGCCAAATCATTTTTGCATGTGACATTACATATGCTATGCTCTCATTTAACCATTTTGAAGGTATTATCAAAGCTTTATATATCAATTCACCATGAATTTGCACAAGGTATGTATAATTATCACTTTTGCAATGATTTTACAATTAATTCATCTCACTTAATTTATTATGAAGATCTAACATTATGGTTTTCTTGCAATAGGTCAGAATTGTGATCTAATCCTCCATCCAGACCTTCATTCGACATTGTTACAGGCAAAAAAATTCAAGCTTAATTTGTGGGAGGATGAAATGGAATCAGAAGAATACGACACATGGGTTTTGTGTGTAATATTCCCAATTAGATCCAATGCAGGATGTTTCCTAAAATAGTGGATAGATTGAGAGGAGTTCATGGTCCTCGATTCGACATCCGACACTCCATCTGACACTCGGAGTGCAAAGGAGTTGGAGGTTAGCACATCAAAGGGCTTTGATGGACGAATCAGGGATATGGGTTTTATTCCCCCTCTTTCCCTCTAGCTACAAATATTGACACACCTCAGATTGGGTAGTTGTAGCAATCATTGAGTAGCTCACAAGATTGTTAGAAGATGTTGCTGTTAGAAATCATTTAATGAGTTTATTATTTTTAGAGAAGGTCGACCCTTCCAGTGGTCGACCTATCAAGTTGTAATCACCTATAAATACCACTACCCATGGCATGACTAAGAGACAAATTTGTATTGTTTGATACAAACATTATCACTGATTTTGTTCTATACTCTGTTTTTATGCTTAATGACGGTATTGCGTTGATTCAACATCTGCATTTTCCTCTAGAGTGTTTCAACAATGTTTATATATAACATGGATTCTAGAAATACTTAGTGTTGTTTCTATGATGGAAATTTTTTTCTATAGATTTCCTTATCCATACTTTCCATTTCTATGCAGAAGTCATCATTGAATTAATTCCACTTGAACTATGACTTATAATCAGATGTCATCGTGATGTTATTCGACACTGAAGACATAATCATCACCTTTGAATACTTTCCTTCTTTTTATTGCAATATAGAAATACTTTTGATAAATTAGAATTTTCATATTGTCATAACACTTTTACTTTTGGTTAAGTAGATTAAAATTTATTCTTTGCAAGATAGAAATAGTTACGAGTTCTTTTTTAAGAATAGAGTTCACTTGTCAAAATAGTTTTGATAGAGTAATTGTTTACTTGCTTACTTACTTGCTTAGAGATAGACAAATCAAATAACTCAGAAATAACTTACTTCTTGTTGTTTATTTAAAAAGAGATTGAATAGATTAACTAGATTTGAAATAGATTGCTTGTTATTTGCTTATTTAGAAATAGTCCATAGCTCATTGTTTAAGGTTACTTAGGGTAAATAGTTCATAGTTCTATAATTGCTTAAATCTCTTCATTATTTGAGTTTATTGGCATTATATTAGGCGAGGCTAGGCTAGATTAGAGCTCTATACCTTCACATACAGTGATGGCACCTCGAAGCCTACGATCCCTAGGTTAACAATTTAATCTTGAATTAGATGGTATATATTTTACTCGACATTTTTGGCGCTGTTTCTAGGGAGGTGCTAAAGGGATTAGAGCTTAGGTATGTAGGTTTCTTTTAATTACACAACAAGGGGAAGGAGAAACTTTAAGATGAGAGGTAAGAACTTGTGCATCCATTTTAATGGGTCGCTCCAAAGCCTTGTTGTTCCCTTTCCGCAAGAGTGTTTACTTTTTCTGCAAGTTTGCTTACTTTTCTTAGTTTGTTTACTTTTCTTAGTTTGTTTACTTTCCTGCAATTTACTTTCCCTCAAGCATGATTTCTTTCCTGCAATTGTGTTTTCCTTTTGAAGAACTAACTCTTGTGAGAATATAACTTGGTGACAACGAGGTCTAAAGTAGCATGAGGAGTTCAAGTTTTCTTTAAATAGTATGCTTTAAGTTTTTCAATTCATTTCATTTCATTTTTTTAATAGCGTTGAATTTCTGTATTATTTCATTGGGTTGTTTGTTATTCAATTTGTTTATTTTTCTTAGTGTGTTTACTTTCTTGCAATTTAATTTTATGTAAGTGTGTTTTTATTTCTTTCTGTAAGTTTGGGTGTGTTTATTTTCCTCAATTTAATGTAGGAGTAAGTGAGAGTTTGATTTCTTTACTGCAAGTGTGTATTATTTCATACAAATGTGTGTTTGATTTATGTAAATATGTTTTTGTGGTAGGTAGTCTTGATTAGAATCATCAAAAACACATATAAAATTTTGGGTGTTGTAAGAACCTCAGACACTGATCTTTGTGTGAACCAAGTTTTATAAAACAACAAGATGAACTCATAAGCAACCATTATCTTGAGGGAAGTTTCTCAAATCCTAGAAACAGTCGAGATTTCTTCTTTTCACGAAGAACACATTTTGGCAGCAACCAAAAGTGTATCTACCTCTCTGAAAATATTAGAAGAATTAAGGTCCTATGTGTTAGAAAGTAATGGATGTGCTCGTTTAGCCATAAACAATATAGAAATATTTTCACTCAACCATAGGCCGAAGCCACCCCCGAGCACCTTAACCTTGACAGAGAATCATTATGGAAGCAAACCCTAGGCTATATAAGCAAACAATATAGCACACTTCTCTCCAGGGATAGAGCACCAAGCAAGAATAAATAAGATTGATCAGAAAGTCCAACTTAGAGAGAGACTGAAAATACAGAATGCAGAACTGGCGGTAGCAACTCCTCCCAAGACTTGCACACAAACTGGTCAAATGCAGTGTGCATAAGTGTACTTTTGTGGTTCTGAGAATACTGGCCAAAATGAAGACTGGCCTCCTATATTTATTCTATTTCTTCCAGACTACCTGGGTTGACTTCTCATTCTGGGTGCTAATTACTTAGTATATAACATTTCCTTTAGCCGACTTCTTCTCTTGGAGTCTAATAACCTAATGCAAATCATTCCCTTGAGCCAACTTGTCTTCTAGGGTTCTTAACCATTTATTTATGGTTTCTTATTGCTTCCCAAAATATTCTATTATCATCAAGTTTACACATGGAGGTAAATACCTCCCGCAACTACCATAATATCAACACTCCCTCTTAGCTAGGGAGGTATTGAAGGCAATTGTTGGAAGATTGGTTGTTGTCATTGATGTCAACCCTAGTCATGGGTTTTGGACCGCAAGATTGATGAAGGTATTTGGAGATGAAGGACAATGCACATGAAGATACAACACCCATGGATGGATAATATACATCATGTTGTTTTCGGTGGTATGTGGCACGTCACGTGGATCCTCATGGTTGAGGAGAAATGAATTTTTGAAGATGACAAAGTGAATTGAATAAGGAAGTACATGTAGGTCGTGAACATAATTAAAGACCAGAATTACAAAATAAGAAAGTGCCAGGTCGGCCCTAATGTTAAAAGGAAGTGACATAAATGGTATAAATAAATATCATTATACATTCATTTGACACACAAGTGGAATTTCAGAGGAAAATTAGAAGTAAATAAGGTCGGATTTCAAGGGAGGATGAAGTCTTTTGGTGATGTGTTCTAAGGTATGTTATTTTCAGGTCATCTTACCATTTTTTTCTATAACTCTTTTTCTAGAACAATTCAGATGGTAAAATTGCTATGGTATTGAGAAGACATTTCAAGGTACCTTTGGTAAAAATTTTAGCTCTTTATTTGCTATAATTATGGAAATACACTCTGTGGAAGATAGGGGTTTTGACCAGTCCTAAAGCTAGTCAATAAACATGTGTTCCGGCTAAAATAGTCATAACTTATTCATAGATAATATAAATGACATGGGACCAATTTCATTGGAAATAGTACACACTTTAGTTTCATGTGTGCGAGTTTTAGAATTTGATGTTAAATATTGAGCACGTGGCATTCTGTACAAGTTCGGTCTCCTGAATAAACTAGAATTGAATAAGGTCTACCATTCTTTCTATAACTTCCTTTTGGGGAGGATTCAAGGAGTGAAACTTGGAGAAGTTTAAGAAAATACATTGAGTAATATTATATATAGGATCAGAGTATTCCAAGAATTGGATAATTGCAGAAGTTGAAGAATTCTCATGAAGCATTATCAGGTTCTATGTGATGTTTGGTTGATGGTGATGATTTAATGTAAAGTTTTATTATCTCTCATATATTCTTGGGTGGAAGGAAGGGGCAAGGATGGAGAGTTCAACTCTCTATTGATATTGGAGGATTGTATCTTCCTCTTGGAGGTTTATCCCTCCC
>SNQJ01S0012871.1:0-17935 GCA_010110895.2 Picea sitchensis
TAATATTTATATGAAAATAAATATAACAAAAACATTAATTTGGTATTTTTTTGGACTAGTATATGAATATTATAGAAAAACATGTGTAGCAATAATACTTTTTAAATGTTTTTTTGTTATTATGTGTTTTGCTAGTGGAAGTCTCATGAGTCTCATTGACCATTGCTACCGAAATACTTGTTTTAGTTTATATACAACCTTATTCTTGGAGCCATTGCATTGATTTCTATACTATAAGCGAAAAATGTGTATACATTATTTCGATTATATGTCTCATAGTTTTGTAAATGGTTCCCCTCCTCTTATTAACTTCCAACACCGCTCTAGATGAATTTAGGACCAATAAATCATCATTTACATCCTTCATCATTTTTTCTCTTCTTAGGATGGCCTTTTGTTCCCTTGTTGGAAATCCTTGCACAACATTCAACAAACGTGAAATCGAATGTTTGAAACATGTTAGTGATTATTGTTAAGAAGTACATTATTAGCAAAAATTCAAAGAAAAACTTCATATTGATCACCTTTTAATCCACCTAGTTCTTCTCTTTGCAACATTTCTCGAAAGCTTTTACGCCTTTTTGACTCAGATTCTAAACAATCTTATAGAGTTCCTTGAATTTTTTGTTCTATATGACATGCATTATCCACTACACATCATTTAAACCTATAAATAATTTAAATATATTACTTTATATTAAAATGAAAAGAACTTGCCATGTTCTTTTCTTGGTATGTGCTCCTCACCTTCGTTGCTACAATTTTTTCCCCGATCTTTTATCAATAAAAGCTATGCATAATGAAATATACAAATTATGAAATATGTTTTACAAATCAAATAAAAAAATTAGGCTAGAATTGTTTTTCTGTTAAGTGGTGCATTTAGTATAGTGATACACACTAGTGTGCCTAATATAGTGTTATGCACTAGTGTATCTTTATTATATAGTGTGCATTGCTAAACTTGATTTTTTTTTAAGGCAGTGCCAAATGATGTGCTTTATAAGAAAACATAATGGTGCATGTTTTTGTAAAGTAAACCGCGGAAACATTTAAAAAAACAACTAAGAATGCTAGGGTTTGGGATCCAATGTAATGAGTGGTCCCAATCCAACAAATACCGAAAGCCCCATATACAAATGCACAAAGTAAATAAATATCCATTGCATAAAAAAATCTCATTGTGAAATAGTAGAGAGAATAAACCACTAATGCTACAATTTGAAATCATATAAAACGAAAAAAGAAGCAACAAAAAGTAGGGTTTGTAGTGCTGAAGGTAACTATGGTTCTATTTTCTTGAAAATGTAGTGTATATACTAATAGAAATAAAATAATTATTGAATTTTTGAATCAATCAAGGAAATTTGAGATGAAAATAGTGAAGTTACATACACCTGAAATTTCTCATCTGCATATTTGTTTGTGACCTACAATGATTCCTTACAAATTCAGTTCTTTAGAAAAAAAATCCCACTCCAAAGTCCTCCATGGTAAATCTCTCTCACACAAGCCTCCTCTCCAACCTTTGGAAAAATACTGGAATAGGAATTAAGGTTTTATTTTTTAAGCTCACTTTTACAAAATGAAATTCTCACTCATTTTTTTCACTTAATATTTTGATGCATTGTCAATTATAAATACACATGCTATTTTTTTTTGTTTTTTAATTTGGTTCTGAGTTTGCCTTTAAGATTATAGTGCATTGGTGCGCTATGTTGATGTAAATGCACCACTGAAACAATTTACAATGAAAATAGAAATGCAAGCGTCTGCAATTAAAACTTTGTGGAGATTTATTGTTGGTGCACATCATAATTTAACGCATAGGTGCATTTAGTATATATACACACACTGATGCGATAAATGTGAATTGTGTGGACATGTTACTTTGAAAAGGCCTTCAAAACTTTGTTTGAATCTATATTGTTACATGCATTCCAAATTTTCTTTTAAGAATGTAGACACATAAATTATAATTCTACATAGGATACGTAGTGATTATTTGTGCACTCATGGGATGGGACATTTTTTCCCTTTGTTATAGTATTGTCCCTTTTAATATCTCTTCCACGAGAATTATTTCAACACATAGATAAATTAATCTTAGACAGTATAATTGTATAGTCAAGATATATATGTATATAATCATTCGAAATATGCATATCGCATGTGTGAAAGGTATCATTTGAAATACACAAATGATACTTAAACTACCACATTAGTGGAAAATGTATCATTTGAAATTATACAAATGATGCTTAAACTTTTACCATCTACGTAAAAAAGGCTTTTGAAAGTTTGTTTGAAATTAAAATGTTACATGCTTCCCAAACTTTCTTTTAAGGATGTAGACATGTATTGATTGTGGTTTTGGTTTGATAATATCAAATGGCTAATTCTTCAAATTTTATTTCGTTCCATATCATTCCAAGTTCATCAAGTTCACCCTTTCCATTCACAATAAGTCCAAATTTTGTTTATATATTGATTATTTGATTGAATTTATACTACCTTTGCACATGTTTTTAAATAATTGTGAATTGAATTTGATAGGATCTTGATTTGAGATCGATTTCAAATGCACATGATATTAGACTAGTCCAAAAACACTATAAGCTTTTATTCATAGTAAGATATCGAGGTAGATGGTAGATAAAATGGAAAGCCACTTTACCCTACCAATTGTAACAAACAATCTTTTAGCTACCATCTTGGGCCAATGATACTTCACTGTGAATTGGATCTCTCTTATGTCACCCCAATAGTATGTGTTTGTTCAAAATGTAAAGGATTGAAGGTGAATCCTCAATGTGTCACATTGTCCCATTATATTATTAACTAACTACCCAAATTTGACAATCTAATACCTCCCACTACAATCAAGTATCCAATATGTGATATAGAAAAAACATGTAGGAACCCTTTGATATGGTAATTTTTTGAAAAATTGAAAGCAAAATCAACTATTTTTTTTCCTAAATTGACCAACCCATATCCTTATGTTGAGTTAATCGAGAGTTATAGTGAGCCATTGTATGATAGGAATATAAACCAAAACACCTCTACTCGAAAATCCAAAAAATGGTATGAGTCGAGAGCAAAAGTGTCCAAGTACACACCAAGGTTGGCTCAATTGTTGGAGGGTAGCGATGATTTCTCTCTTCCCATCCATATGCAAATAAATACCAAACTTGTTATGACTACACTTTGTATGGCACTTGGTTGTCTTCTCTTCCCGTGCATGATGTTGGGACCACATTCTCCTTTCGTGGAAATAATTACAATATGAATGCCAAATCTAAAATAGATGTTATAAATCTTGGGTTGTTTATCCTTTCAAATGTATTTATTCCTCCCAAATAGTTAGTAACACTTATGCCATTTTGTGGTCCTTTTTATAGTCAGTTTGAATACTTGAATATTGTTAAATATAAATATAACATTTCCATATACAATATGTGCATGAATGATTATGCTTTTGGAAACTTTAATAGTAAGAACTTGTTAAATATCGATTGTCATCCACACACTCATAGGAAAATTGCAAGGTTCATAAATAGTTGTAGGTGTTTTTTGGTACAATATTTAATTTTTTCATGAATGGAGAAACTAATGAGGCCATAGGACCTTTACTAGGCGTACCAGGGACAAAAGGGATAAATTATAAAGCCTATGGACAAAATAACAAACCTAACTATGTTTGAAATAAATACCCAGGCGCCTAAATCAAGCTTAAGCGCCTATCAAAGTGGAAACTAGGAGTTATTGTGGGCTAGAAGCCTTTTAAATTGTTGGCGAAGCGAGCCTATAATAGAGTCGTGGGCTTAGACCAAGGGCACCTAGGGCCAAACGATGTAGGGAGATCGATCGCCAAAGAGATCATAAGTTAGCCAGATCAATGACTCTCATCCCATCTCACATCGTGAACATACAAAAGCTTTAATGACCCCGCGACGATGCGACATCGGTTTACCATCGGACACACATCCACTTTTAACTAGCGTCACATTATAAAAGAGCAACGAGGAAACCACCATCAAGGAAATGTGATAGTGGTTTGGAAAAAACCACTTGTCTCCCTTGAGGCACGATGAACGCTTCACAGTTGATGAAGCAACCCCCATGGCGCTGACATGTCACTCTAAATTGTCATATTACAGTGGACCCTAGGAATGACATAAGACAGATGGCATGCTAACAAGGAATCCGTAGGGACAAACCAATAGCTACCACCTAGACAAGGGGGACCCACCGAAGGACACCAAAGGCAAAAATCAACAACCTTGAATCCGATGACACGTGGCATGTTCCCATGCCACATAAATGATGCCTTGGTCCAACACTAGGCCGCCACGTGTCCATCGGGCCCAACTAAAATCACACATGACGTCACTCAAATTTCGTGGCATCATCTAATTAAAAAGGTTTTCATTAATGGAACGGTGAAGCGTGGCACTCAAAAGGTTAAAATAAGGGGGAAAAGCCTCATTGGGCACAAAGAGCATCATCTCCAAAGTGCCAAGTCAGTTGCTTGAGCTTTCAAACAAACTGCAACTCCTAATAGTCAATAGAAAAGTCATCACCTTCCCACTGCCATAGGAGGTTGGCCCCTTTTTGGTTCAACAAAGAACAAATTTTGATGTAGCAGAAGAAATGTTGAAACAACTCAATTTTGAAAAAGAGGAAGGACATGTTTATGACCCCCATCATGTCATTTCTGCAAGGAAGACAACCTACAAACACCATGCAAATGTGTTGATATAAAAGACTGCCAACCTAGAGTCTTGGGAAGAGGTCAAGTATATTCTAGGAAGTCGTACACCTAACACAATTGCCTCATTACCTCAAGCCAACGCTCTCCATACCACTCACCCTGTAAAAATATCATTCTAAAAAATGTAGTCAGGAATGGAAGTGGATGGGAAACAAAACAAAAGGCGTAAATGAGATGAATAGGTGGAAATAAAAGACAATGCAATAGGTAGTTTGGATAAAGGAAAATGTGTGTTGCAAATAACCCAAGGGGAGAGCGAGTCTAAGGGACCAACCCTAACTATTGAACACCTCCCCTCAACGATGCTATTAGCAAGAGCCATTAAGCAAACAACTGCCAGTGGCGAAGCAACAAAAAAGTAGCCCTCCTTATTCTCTCACTACTTGGAAATTAAAAGGCACAATCGGGAGATGAAAAAGGATATGTACCCCCAAGCAACTAGAGAGACAACCCAAACAAAGTTGCTAACAACTGTGGATTATCAACAAGGCACCTTCAATTTGGATTTGTTGGAATCTAAGGTGCCAAAACCCCTCTCCCTAGTAGACTACAAAGCAACTCATGTCAAAATCAATCTCGTAAATGTTCAACCCACTGATCTGATTGATTTCCATTAGTAGGCCAATGATATGTTGTACAAAGGGGTACCTCAATCCTATTTTAGTGGGAGGAAGATGAGGGAAATGGTACACAAGATCAATAGGCAGCTGAAGCAAGAAAATATTTCCACCAAGTAAAATCAAACAAAGATAATAGAGCTTGAAAATAATATCATAACTATAGGAATAGACCCCAAAGACCCCACTGCTATGGGAGAGCTGGTGAGACATAAAGATACTGAAATCAAGGTTTTGACAAAGAGGCTTAACCTCTCTGAAGCTCAACATGTGCAAACCCCAAAGTTGAAATCCAACCATGAATAAAAAGAGTAGCTCTATCACCAGCTAGTTGAAAGTAAGAAGGTCATAACAAGGTTGCAGAGTGAAAATGAGAGGCTACAAGAAACAAATGAGACTCTCAGGAATCAACAGACTTATCTAGTCCAAACAACAAAGTCAAGAACATAGCCAACTACCTTAGCAGACCCGGTAGAAGGCCTAACTAAGGTGATGGCTAACCTTAGTCTGAAAGAAATGGAGCTAGGCACGATGACCAACTAGCTCAAAAATAAAGTTCCAAGGGTGACATAATTGTAAGAGAAAGAAAAGAGTAGGGAAGTCTTGATGGCTCAGATAAATGTTGCCAAGGATGAGGCCCTTAAAGAGGTGCATAAATTAAAGACAAAATTTATAGGAAAGTCGACCCTTAAAGTAGCCAAGCATGTCATTTTGGACAATATATCCACCTTAATATCTAAAAATTGGTCCCACTTTTCCCTGATAGGTGATGAGCTAGAGTTTCTCACCTTAGCCAATAAATACATAACCAGGATAACCAATGAGCTGGAAAATAAAATTGACTTGGAAAATGATATCATAAAGTTCATGAAATGCAGGATGAAGGAGCAACTCAAGGACCTAAATGTTAATGACAAAACTAGCATCATAATTGATGCCAAAAAGGTTCTTACTAAGAGGAGGGTCATGCAAAATGTTGAAAAACAGGTTGCATGAAATGACAGGGGAAGTAGCCTCTTTTAAAAGGATTTTCACCGAGATCCTCTAAATTGGGCTGCCACTTCCTTGGGATGGGAATGGAGACATACTCCCACAAAATAAATATAAAGAACATTTGGATCATAGCAGGAATAATGACAACAATTTTGACAAGTCGTGGGGAGTTTTTATAGGGCAGGATGTTCTAGAGATGTTGGGTAGGGATTTTGAGATTTTACATAGTTTGAAAGGGATTTTTAAGAATCCGCCCCAACCATCCTTTGAAAGATACAACAACCTATATTGAATGGCCAAGAACATGAATAAAACTAAATACCCTATGGGCAAGGTTTGGCATCGCATGTGTTAGTATGCCAATATCCCTTTGGAAAGGCAAGGAGAATCAAGTGGCACACAACATTCCTAGATAGTTTAATAAAGTAAAAGGATGGGTAATTTTTTTTTTTACCATGGCGGGACCCCTCCCAAAACAAGAGGTGGTTTTAAAGAACAAAGAATGAGTAAAAACTTTCAAGAAGTTGCTTAGCATAGAGCACAATGTTATAAAGAGGAATAAGGTGCTCTTCTCAAGGGTCGACACTTTGGTGAATTAAAGAGTTTCTTATAGTCAAAGTTATAAGATCACATATATCAAACATAAACAAATGATGAAGGTAGTAGGGCTCAAGAGATTTATTCATCATGATGTATTCAAGTTGTAAAACTCATATTCATATTCTTCCATTGTATTTGTCTTCTAGTAAAGTGATTTTTCTCATTTCTAGCTGATTGTATCATATCTCATTAATAAAAGCTCATAGCAACAATTTAGCACCATATTTAGTGTTAATGTGTGATGTTTATCATGATATTGAATTGATTTCATGTTACATGACCAGTTCTTGCCATCTTGCTTGATATAATTGAATGTATGTAGAGAGTATCTCCTTATGTTAGAATGTATGAAGCTTTAAAGGTTGTATGAATTATATCCTTTCATAGGTCTTGATGCTTTTTGTTATAACTATTGAATTCTCAATTGCTCGTGATGTTTTATTTCTATTAAATATTGCAAGATTTATTCTCAGAAATACCTTCTATGTTTAAATGTCTTTCTCAAAATTCATCCATCCATTCCTTTGAAATTTCCAATGTTTGAATGCACATGGAAACATGCCTCTTAAGGTTGAGGGTTTTATTCATCTATTGTGACATTATTTTAGAGAGAGAGATCCAAAAATTTCCCACAATATTTTATACACTAGTATGGATTTAAGGCTTGATCTGAGCTCTATGCCTTGGCATAGTTCCAATAACATCCTGGAACATCTCAAGGACCAACACCTAAAATGGTGTCATTATTGGGGATTAAAGTTTGATGTGATTTTTCCCCGGGGTACGACATTGTAAGCTCAGAGTCTTGATGGTGAACACGTCTCAGGCACTTGGCTATTAACCATTCACCTGGAGACTCCATAGTGGTAAATATAGCATCTACAATAAGACATACCGGAGGGAACCATGATCCTGCTCAGATTCTAGTCAATCCAAATCTAGAAAATATTGTTATCTGGAGAAACATTAGGGAAAGACAATTGTCTTCCCCCCAGGTAATCCTCATTTAGATCTATCTTCCTCTTTTGGACACAAAGTTAGTGAATTTTAGATATGATAGACTCACCTTTAGATTCACATTTTGCTTTAAAGGTTCCTCATATACCTCTGTTAGATCTACAAGATTCTCCCCTAGGTTTTCCTAAAGAAGGAAGTTCTTCTTTAAGACCCTTCTTGAAAGATCCTACATCCCCTCTGTATTTGGAAGCTAATAATATCATCCTTCAAAACCTAATGATTGGTCTAGGAGGGGGTAGATGTGGGGAAAATCAACCTCCACCACCTGTCAACCCCTTGGTAGTAGCCATATATGGCCCTATGGATTTACCTCAAAATATCCATGACCTCCCTGAAAACTATCAAAAGATCTTACCCAAATATGATGGGGAGAAGACCATCACTGGTGAAGAACATATGGGTGCATTTCAAGACTTTACTGATAATCCTTTTGTGGAACATGACGATGTTTTCATGAGATTACTTGTCTAGACTTTGGAAGGAGGTATAAGAAAGTGGCTCAAGGGGTTACCTAGTGCTTCAATTGATACATGAAAAGCATTAAAATCAACCTTTATCAAACAATGGGGAGAGAAAAGAGACCATCTCTATTATCTAATTGAATTTGTCTCATCAAAGAAGAAAGCAAATCAAATTGTCGTTTCCTTTAATAGAAGATTTAACAAGATTTACAATAAGCTTCCTATTGATATAAAATCTTCACAACCAACAACAAAGGATACTTATGCTGTAGTGTTTGAAGCTGACTTTGCCATGATGTTGAGGGAAAGGAGATCCCCAACCTTTCTTAGCATGCAAGATGATACAATAGATATTGAAGAAAGTATGATTGCATTTGGAAAAATTAAACAAAGATTGGATTAGGTGGACAAAGATAAAAATAAAGTCAAATAGGAAGCTTGTATCTATGATCCAAATAGAGATTCTCAAGATGCAAAGATTGAAGAGATGTCCAGATAGATTAGGTGCCCGTGAAACAAACTATCTAGATTTTAGGTTGAAGATAACAATGCAAATAAATCACCTCAGGAGGGAGGTTTTAGAAATCCTAATCAGTTCATAAGACCCTTTAATCCATAAATAATGAGAATGGAAAGAAGAAATGAAGAGCAACCCATCCAACCCCCTATCAAAAATAATAATGATAACAATTTAATTGAAGATATGATGAACGTGGAATATGTTTATTTTCAAGAAGAAATTCACTTTCTCCAAGATGACAATGACACTATTCATTTGACTTAAAAAGATAATGAAAATTCCCTCAATCCTAGGAGACAGATCCTCAAAAGTGAGTTGAGCCAATTTTTTTTTTTTCCATCTCAATACATAGTGTTTGTTGATGCCTTATAGACATAAATGCATAAGAAATATGACCTTAGACCCATGTAGAAGGTTGTTGGGAAAGACAATCAACCATATCCCAAAAAGTCCCCCTAAAATCAGCTCAAAGATAAGGCTAAAGAAGTTTTAGATGTTACAAAAAAAAGAGGTCCCGGAGCCATTGAAGGGGGAAATTGAACATACAGAATCTAACAAGCATGTTTACCTATTTAACATAGAACATGAATTATCAAAGATCAAGATCCCTATGCCTTTAATTCAAGTGACCAAAAATCCCTGTTATCATAATCATATTGAAAAATTCATGCATGGAATGGGACCTACAAATCAACCAGATACCTTGAATTTCCAGGATGAATGTCCTACCATTGTGTTTTGACCTTGCATATATGAGAAAGAATATTATGTTGCTCCTTTTTATATAACACTGAAGCTTCATGATAAAATGTTTCACAATTGCATGCTGGACTCTGGAGCTTCACACAACCTCATGGCCAAAATAGTCATGGAGAAGTTGGGACTAGAGATAACTAGGTGATATCATGTCCTATACTCTTTTAATTCAAGAAAAGTTAATTGTAAAGGTTCGATAAAAGACATGGTAGTAACCTTAGATTAACTACCTGTCAAAAGCATTATGATGGATGTTGTAGTGGCAGGTATACCTGCCAACTATGGCATGGTGTTATCAAGAACATGGGTAGGAAAATTGG
This sequence comes from Picea sitchensis, assembly GCA_010110895.2. Taxonomy (NCBI): domain Eukaryota; kingdom Viridiplantae; phylum Streptophyta; class Pinopsida; order Pinales; family Pinaceae; genus Picea; species Picea sitchensis. The sequence continues at coordinate 10,062 of SNQJ01S0012871.1, forward strand.
GAGGTACCATGCAAATGGACGTGACTTATGCCACAATGCCATTATTTGGAGGGGAAAATAGGAGGTTGTACAGGGAAACTAAATTTTCCTATGTGGTGAGGGATGAAAACAATCGCCAAAACCATCCAATAGATGTTGTTGATGAAGACATGGGATGTTGTATTTTATCAGTAAATGAGGAGTATGATGAAGCCCCTACACTTTCATATTTTTCTTCAAAGGTTGTTGCAAAGTTTGAAGGGGTGTGGAAGATGTATTTTGATGGATCATATTCAGAAGAGGGAGTGGGAGATGAAGTGATTTTAATTTATTCTAATAAGCAAGAAATTCCTTTGTCTTACAAGCTTGATTTTGAGGCTAGTAATAATGTGGGCTAAATATGAAGCTTTGATTCTAGGCTTGGAGGCTGCAAGAAAGTTGCAAATTACCAAGTTGGCAATCTTTGGGGAATTAGAATTAGTAGTGCAATAGGTCAAAGGACTCTATCAAATGAGGCACCCAAGGATGAGTTCATACATAAATCATGATTGGGACCAGGTGGACAATTTTTATGAAGCTTTCAATATCACTAATGACCTTAGATATTTCAACCAACTGGAAAATTCCATTCCTTTAGTTGCTAATATCTTTAAACCACCAACCATACCTCGTGTCAAATATTAGATTGAGATGAAATACATACCATCTATCCTATATAACATCAAGTATTGGCAAGTATTTGAAGATGGTCAATAAATTAAAAGATATATGGAAGTGATAGATGAGTTTTCCAATACACACATGGACTTAGTGGAAAATTTAGAGACTGGGGATGTGGTTGAAGGGGAAGTTGAAGTAGCCCCTGAGTTTAGCAATTATATGGATGATCATAAAGTCCTACAACTTAAGAATGATTTTATTCCAAAGGGGTTGGTACCTTTCGAACAACTTTTTGAGAGAAATGATATACTTGTTAAACATGTTGTTCTCCCAAAAGATGAAAATGTTGAAAATTGTAATATTGGGACAAATCATGACCCAAAGTATATCAAGCTGTATAAAGACATCTCTGGTGAGCACAAGAGGAAATATCTGGATTTGCTTAAGGAATATATGGATGTGTTTACATGGAAGTATGAATATTTGAAGACTTATGACACCAACATTATACAACACATGATACCTCTAAAGCCTAGTACTAAACCTTTTAGGAAGAATCTTAGATGAGTCAATCCCATTTTGTTTCCTACTATTGAAAAGGAAGTGAGAAAACTATTAGATGCTCAAATCATAATCTCTCTTAGATACTCTAAATGGCTGGCCAATTTAGTTCTAGTGAGAAAAAAGAGTGGATAAATTAGAATTTGTGTGGATTTTAGGAACTTGAACAGATGCTCAATGAAAGATAACTATCCATTGCCCAAAATGGATCATATACTATAGAAGGTAGTTGGGGAAAATAACATCTCCATGATGGATGGATTCTCATGATATAATCAAGTGGAAATGCACTTGGATGACATAGAGAAAACAACATTTACAACACCCGGGGAACTTTAATCTATGACAAAATGCCTTTTGGACTGATAAATGTAGGATAAACCTTCAAAAGAGCTATGTATATAGAATTTGTGGGTGAAATGGACATGTTCGTTGTCATTTATTTGGATGATATGACTTTATTTTCGAAGACTAATGAAGACCACATTAAACACTTAAGATCGACTTTTGTTAAATGCAGGAAATTTGATCTATCCTTGAATCCCAAGAAATTTGACTTTACCATGAAAGAAGGAATTTTTTTGGGCCACATAGTATCCAAAGAATGAGTCATAATATACTATGAAAGGGTCGAGGCTATAAAACAAATTGGTTTGCCCAGAAATAAAAAAGAAGTGCAATCCTTTTTGGGAAAAATATTTTTTCTCAGGATATTCATCCCCAACTTTGCTGAAATAATGAAGAACATCACTGATACGTTGAAGAAAGATCATGAAATGAGATGGACTTATGAAGCTAGATATTCCTTCCAACAAATCAAAGGAGCATTATGAGAATCTCTAAATCAAAGGAGCATTAGGAGAATATCTAGTCCTAGTTAGTCCAAATTATGACAATTAATTTCTCATATTTTCTTTTTCTTTTGAAAATACTATTGTTGTTGTGTTATTGCAAAGGAATGAAGAAGATCATGAGCATCCCATAGATTTTTCCAACAAGGCATTGATGGATTCTAAATTAAAATAAAATGGATATGTTATCACCATATAAATTTTACGTTGATTTATGGGTGATTTTTTAGCACTTCGAAGTATGTGCTCATTTCGGAGTGCCAAGTAGTTGATGATTAACCTCTTTTTTATTATCAACAAAATATACAGTTTTGGGCAGAATATTTATAAGTTTGGAAAAATAAAAAAAATGATTTTGTAAGGCTTTTTGTACTCTTGGGTTCATTTGCAGGTTTAGTTTTAGGGCAAAATATTTATAAGTTTGGAAAAATGAAAAAATTGATTTTGTAAGGCTTTTTGTACTCTTGGGTTCATTTGTAGGTTTAGTTTTAGGGCAAAATATTTATAAGTTTGGAAAAATGAAAAAAATGATTTTGTAAGGCTTTTTGTACTCTTATAAGTTTGGAAAAATAAAAAAATTGATTTTGTAAGGCTTTTTGTACTCTTGGGTTCATTTGCAGGTTTAGTTTTAGGGCAAAATATTTATAAGTTTGGAAAAATGAAAAAAATGATTTTGTAAGGCTTTTTGTACTCTTATAAGTTTGGAAAAATAAAAAAATTGATTTTGTAACGCTTTTTGTACTCTTGGGTTCATTTGCAGGTTTAGTTTTAGGGCAAAATATTTATAAGTTTGGAAAAATGAAAAAATTGATTTTGTAAGGCTTTTTGTACTCTCGAGTTCATTTGCAGGGTTTTATAAAAATATTGGGACCAATATCCCATTCTTATGTTTCATTTCTAAGCACCTAAGTCCATCAACTATCCACCACAAAACCACAATACAACAACGTACAAGTCTATCGCCCTAGTCGAGACCAAGCGCTAATGTACAAGTCACAAAGACGAGGAGCCCACAATGGGCGCTTTCATTTGCTCGACGCATCGAATCCGATTCTTTTTTTTTTCCAGGAAAAAATTAACTCAAATTTATATTAAGTATAATTTTTTTTACATCAAAACAGTGACAAGAAACAGTCCCCAAAACAATCCAAAATAAATGGAGACGGGAGGAAGCACGAGGAAACTGAAATACTAGAAATAGGCAGAAGGGAATGGGCACAGTGCCGACTGAACTACAAGAAGGATGCTGCAGTGGAAATCTGACAGGAAAATATGCTTATTTCGGGCTGAAAACACGAGTTGAGGCTGCAATCGGTGCCATTTACCCTTCACCATCCCTTGGCAATTCAAAGATATTAATGCAAGAGAGTTGACTCTCCAAACCATTGTCCAAGTGGTATACCGATAGTCTTCCTTCGATTTCTGTTAGAGCTCTTTTAGAGAGGGCGTCGGCTTCTTTATTGTGCACTCTATAAATGTGGTGGACGCTGAGATATTTGAATTTTTTTGCCAATTCCAATGTTTTTTGTTTCCAGCATTTGATATTTACAGTGCTGAGATTGCACTTGTGGTTTATCCAGTCAATGATGAACCGTGAATCACCAAGGATTTGGAGTTGATTAATTGACCAGAAGGTTGCCAGAGTGAGGGTTGCCCATAAACCCATCAGCTCCGCTTTTGTATTTGATCCCGCTCTGTAGTTGATGAACCACTTGGTAACTCTCGAAGGATGAGATCTGAAAATGCCTCCGGCCCCACAACAAAGACCATTGGAGTGAGCAGCTCCATCAAAACAAGCTAAGGTGAAGCCCTTCTCCTGAGTAAACTCACAGACTTGTAATGGCAGAGTCTTAACACTGGAAGGTTACCAGGAGAAAGACGCCAAGCTTCTATGTGTTACTGAGAGAGTGGAGGGAGCGCGGTCTTCAAAAATTGCCTTATTTCTTTCAATCCAGAGCTGCCAGCATGCATGAGCAACCAAACTGACAGGGGCAGTCTTCTCCTTTGACCACATCAAAAAACAATCTAAGACAGAGGCAACTTCCCATTGAATGTTGAGAGAAAAATGGGTGATTAGGTGCTGCCAGACAACCCTCGAAAAAAGGCAGTGGATGAGGATATGGTGAATATCTTCTGTAGATTGATTGCATAATTTGCAAATTCTTGGGCCTTCCCAGCCTCTCTTCCGTAGCAAATCCCAGGTAAGTGTCTTCCCTTTAGCAGAGAGCCAAATATTTTTTTTTATCTTGAGATGAGTTGGCCATTTCCACAACCGTTGGAACCACCGCAGGTCAGCATGGTAATTCAGCTGCTGTAGTAGGGATGTGTAGATATTCTTTACTGTAGTGGCTCCCATAGCATCTCCCCCCACCCAAATGATTGAATCAAAAGTATTGGATAGAGAAATGCTTGCGCTCCTTAGTGCTTGAGTGAAGGCATCCCAGTCTGAAGCATCGTCACCTCCAAGATTAAGTTGACCGCTGTTGTACCAAATATCCGGCAGAGGGGTGACAATGGATTCCACACGAGCTTGAGCTAAACACACTATATTGTAGGAATCTAGATGTGATCTAAGCGAGGAAGACAGAAGAGAACGGTTCTCCAAGCCAAGTATCTTGTCTCTTCCAAGAGAGATGTCAGAACCCGTGCTCGACCTCCATCTAAGCCAGTGCAAGATAAATTTTGAAGATAAGATTAGACCCTTCCAAAATGGAGACGCCCTCTGCTGATAATGCGAAGGTTTTCTAATCCAATCTAAAAGAGGCAGATTTCCCAGGTATTTATCTATAATGACACGGTGCCATAGGCTGTCATGAGTTAGCGCCCGCCAGAATGAGTTCGCTAGGAGAGCTGTGTTGAAAATGGATAAGTTTTTGAGTCCCCAACCCCCTACTTGAATGGGTCTAGATATGGTTTCCCAGCTGCACAGGTGGAAACGTTGAGTATCATTCTGCCCATTCCAAAGAAAATTGAAGGACAACCTACGCAGAAGATTTAGGATCGAAGAGGGAATTTTCTCCAAAGACATCCAGAAGACAGATAAACTTTGTAGAACTGAATTGACAAGGATAAAACACCCTCCTATGGACAACCACTTGTTACACCAAAAGCTTATTTTCCTTTCAAACTTTGCCACCAACCAACGCCAGTCTTCTGAATTTTTTGCTCCTGGCTTTAAAACATATCCCAGGTACTTGAATCCTTGACTTAAATCAATGAAAGAGAAGGGTAGAGACGCTTTTAAGGAGCAGAGCTCTGTTTCTGTTAACCCCCAAAAATGTGCTGTATATTTTGCATAATTGATGCAAAGGCCCAAAGCAATGCAAAAAATCTGAAGCAACTCCAGGATCACTATCCATTCCGAAGGAGTGGCCTCTGACATCAAGAGAACATCGTCAACAAACATTAGATGTACCAAATTTATAAATTTTGAAACCTTTATACCTGAGATTTGATGATCGGAGACGTTTTTTGTTAGCAACAAGTTGAGGCCTTCCATAATCATGATGAAAAGATACGGTGAGAGAGGGAAACCCTGACGGAGTCCCCTCTCGCTTTTGAAAAACTTGGTCGCCTCTCCATTAATTAAAACGACAAAATTTGCGCTAGTAACACATGACATAATCCAATCAGTAATATTTATACCAAAACCAGTTGAAAGTAAAATCAACCTTAAGAAGCCCCAGTCGATGCTGTCGAAGGCTTTTTTGAGGTCGAGCTTCAGAACCAGGGCCTTTGTGTTTTTCCTTTTAATGCTGTGAAGACCTTCATGAGCCGCTCCTATAGCATCCTGGATTCTTCTGCCTTTGAGAAATCCCATCTATTCGGCAGAAAGACATCTTTCTAAAATTGGCTTGATTCTGTTCGAGAGGACTTTTGATATAATTTTGTAGATAAGATTGCAAAGGGAGATAGGACGATAGTCGTTGAAGGAAACATAGTTATTTTCCTTGGGGATTAATGCTAGAAAAGTAGAATTTATGCTACCAATGACTTTGCCGTTTAATCACGAATTCTCCACCATTTGCAGAAGGTCTTCTCCTACGAGGTCAAAGAAATGGATGAAGAACTTAGACGTCCATCCGTCAGGCCCAGGGCTTTTCTCTTTTTTGAAATGGTTCAGGATATCTTTCAACTCCAACAGAGTGGCTGGTCTGTAGAGATCATCTGCTTCCTCCTCGGTAACCATGGTTGGGTAAAGTTTTGCAATGAAGGAGCTTTCAGATATGTTTGGGTTGTTACAGGCCTTGAAGAATTGAGTGTAATGAGAAACTACCTCCTCTTTTATAGCTTTCTTCCCATAGTGCGTGCCACCAAACTCACTAGAAATTGACCAAATAAATTTTTTATTCCTGTTGAAACTGGCTACCTTGTGAAACAACTTAGTGTTAGCATCACCGCTTCTTAGCCAGGTGGCTCTGCTCCGCAGTCTCCAGCTGTTTTACTCCTCACGAAGACTGTCGTTCCTGCTATATTCCAACGTTGTTAATTGCTCGCTGTCCTCCGCAGATAAGGCACATCTGATTGATTTTTTTAAGAACTGAGATATCTCAAACTCCAGTTTAATTAATTTGAGATTTTCTTTTTCCTTTTTTGCTTTGTACCAATATTTTGTATGAGCTTTAATGACCTTTAATTTCCACACCATACGTTGTTGGGGTTTGTCTTCCTGCAAAAAACAAGGGTTCTTCTAAACACTATGAACTATAAGAGAAAAATCAACATCCGCCAGCCAATGATGGTTGAATTTGAATGGGTATGCTTTGTGCATTGTTGTGGCTTGCAATTGCAAAAGGACGGGAGCATGGTCAGATACATAGGGTAGTTCCACCCACAATTTTGACAATCTTGCCTGGGCCAGTAATTGATCTGATATTAAGAATCTATCCAGGTGCCTGGAAATTGAGTCTGAACCTGAGCGTCCATTTCTCCAAGTGGGGATCAGACATGTCGGCAAGACATCAATAAGGTTGTTTGATGCAAAAAGATCTCTGTAATAAGCTCTGTTCAGCCCTGAGGGAGAGGCGCCCCCCCAATGTTCATCCTCCGAGAGAAGAATGTTCAGATCACCGCCTAGATTGAGGTTAGGAGTGGAGAGTAAACCACTATTAGCAAGAGACGTCCATAATTTCTTTTTGTCAACACATGGCGCATACACATTGAGAAGAGCCAACTCTTGATTGGTTTCCAGATGACGACCAACCAACAAAATTCCTCCAATCGTCAGGAAGGGAGTTAAGTAAAAAACATAGGGGTCCCAAGCGACCAGGAGACCACCAGAATTTCCAATAGAATTAACAGTTGAGGAGAGCCAGGAAGGGCGAAAACGATGAATAAAGTCTCTCGCCTTTTGATCTTCCGAGAGGGTCTCTTGAAGAAAAAATATTTCTGGAGAAGTACTTGCTAGTAGTCTTCTAAAAGAGGCAGCTTTGAGGGTGCCTCTGATCCTTCGAATATTCAAAAAAAGAACCAACATCACTTGGATTGGGCTAAGGCCTTCAACGCTCTAAGGGCCTTCCCATCCATGGAAGGGATGACAGTATCTTTTGGTTGGTTGCTTGAGGTTTCCTTTTTCTTTCTAGAGCTCCTCGTCTGTAGTGGGGAGAGTTCAGTACCAAAACCTCTAACCCAAGAAAAACCTTTCCTATCATTGACTGAAGGGAGGGTGTTGGAAGTACCAGCCTTCGAGGAGGGATCGATAAGTTCTTTGCCACGAAAGATTGGTAGCTGGGAGGAGTTACTGGGGAATCCGATTCTAACCATTGATGGATATAAATAGTTGAGGTTTCTTTTCTTCCATCAATATGGGATATATCCAATAAA
>SNQJ01S0012871.1:21796-75288 GCA_010110895.2 Picea sitchensis
TTGGCTCAACTCACTTTTGAGGATCTGTCTCCTAGGATTGAGGGAATTTTCATTATCTTTTTAAGTCAAATGAATAGTGTCATTGTCATCTTGGAGAAAGTGAATTTCTTCTTGAAAATAAACATATTCCACGTTCATCATATCTTCAATTAAATTGTTATCATTATTATTTTTGATAGGGGGTTGGATGGGTTGCTCTTCATTTCTTCTTTCCATTCTCATTATTTATGGATTAAAGGGTCTTATGAACTGATTAGGATTTCTAAAACCTCCCTCCTGAGGTGATTTATTTGCATTGTTATCTTCAACCTAAAATCTAGATAGTTTGTTTCACGGGCACCTAATCTATCTGGACATCTCTTCAATCTTTGCATCTTGAGAATCTCTATTTGGATCATAGATACAAGCTTCCTATTTGACTTTATTTTTATCTTTGTCCACCTAATCCAATCTTTGTTTAATTTTTCCAAATGCAATCATACTTTCTTCAATATCTATTGTATCATCTTGCATGCTAAGAAAGGTTGGGGATCTCCTTTCCCTCAACATCATGGCAAAGTCAGCTTCAAACACTACAGCATAAGTATCCTTTGTTGTTGGTTGTGAAGATTTTATATCAATAGGAAGCTTATTGTAAATCTTGTTAAATCTTCTATTAAAGGAAACGACAATTTGATTTGCTTTCTTCTTTGATGAGACAAATTCAATTAGATAATAGAGATGGTCTCTTTTCTCTCCCCATTGTTTGATAAAGGTTGATTTTAATGCTTTTCATGTATCAATTGAAGCACTAGGTAACCCCTTGAGCCACTTTCTTATACCTCCTTCCAAAGTCTAGACAAGTAATCTCATGAAAACATCGTCATGTTCCACAAAAGGATTATCAGTAAAGTCTTGAAATGCACCCATATGTTCTTCACCAGTGATGGTCTTCTCCCCATCATATTTGGGTAAGATCTTTTGATAGTTTTCAGGGAGGTCATGGATATTTTGAGGTAAATCCATAGGGCCATATATGGCTACTACCAAGGGGTTGACAGGTGGTGGAGGTTGATTTTCCCCACATCTACCCCCTCCTAGACCAATCATTAGGTTTTGAAGGATGATATTATTAGCTTCCAAATACAGAGGGGATGTAGGATCTTTCAAGAAGGGTCTTAAAGAAGAACTTCCTTCTTTAGGAAAACCTAGGGGAGAATCTTGTAGATCTAACAGAGGTATATGAGGAACCTTTAAAGCAAAATGTGAATCTAAAGGTGAGTCTATCATATCTAAAATTCACTAACTTTGTGTCCAAAAGAGGAAGATAGATCTAAATGAGGATTACCTGGGGGGAAGACAATTGTCTTTCCCTAATGTTTCTCCAGATAACAATATTTTCTAGATTTGGATTGACTAGAATCTGAGCAGGATCATGGTTCCCTCCGGTATGTCTTATTGTAGATGCTATATTTACCACTATGGAGTCTCCAGGTGAATGGTTAATAGCCAAGTGCCTGAGACGTGTTCACCATCAAGACTCTGAGCTTACAATGTCGTACCCCGGGGAAAAATCACATCAAACTTTAATCCCCAATAATGACACCATTTTAGGTGTTGGTCCTTGAGATGTTCCAGGATGTTATTGGAACTATGCCAAGGCATAGAGCTCAGATCAAGCCTTAAATCCATACTAGTGTATAAAATATTGTGGGAAATTTTTGGATCTCTCTCTCTAAAATAATGTCACAATAGATGAATAAAACCCTCAACCTTAAGAGGCATGTTTCCATGTGCATTCAAACATTGGAAATTTCAAAGGAATGGATGGATGAATTTTGAGAAAGACATTTAAACATAGAAGGTATTTCTGAGAATAAATCTTGCAATATTTAATAGAAATAAAACATCACGAGCAATTGAGAATTCAATAGTTATAACAAAAAGCATCAAGACCTATGAAAGGATATAATTCATACAACCTTTAAAGCTTCATACATTCTAACATAAGGAGATACTCTCTACATACATTCAATTATATCAAGCAAGATGGCAAGAACTGGTCATGTAACATGAAATCAATTCAATATCATGATAAACATCACACATTAACACTAAATATGGTGCTAAATTGTTGCTATGAGCTTTTATTAATGAGATATGATACAATCAGCTAGAAATGAGAAAAATCACTTTACTAGAAGACAAATACAATGGAAGAATATGAATATGAGTTTTACAACTTGAATACATCATGATGAATAAATCTCTTGAGCCCTACTACCTTCATCATTTGTTTATGTTTGATATATGTGATCTTATAACTTTGACTATAAGAAACTCTTTAATTCACCAAAGTGTCGACCCTTGAGAAGAGCACCTTATTCCTCTTTATAACATTGTGCTCTATGCTAAGCAACTTCTTGAAAGTTTTTACTCATTCTTTGTTCTTTAAAACCACCTCTTGTTTTGGGAGGGGTCCCGCCATGGTAAAAAAAAAAATTACCCATCCTTTTACTTTATTAAACTATCTAGGAATGTTGTGTGCCACTTGATTCTCCTTGCCTTTCCAAAGGGATATTGGCATACTAACACATGCGATGCCAAACCTTGCCCATAGGGTATTTAGTTTTATTCATGTTCTTGGCCATTCAATATAGGTTGTTGTATCTTTCAAAGGATGGTTGGGGCGGATTCTTAAAAATCCCTTTCAAACTATGTAAAATCTCAAAATCCCTACCCAACATCTCTAGAACATCCTGCCCTATAAAAACTCCCCACGACTTGTCAAAATTGTTGTCATTATTCCTGCTATGATCCAAATGTTCTTTATATTTATTTTGTGGGAGTATGTCTCCATTCCCATCCCAAGGAAGTGGCAGCCCAATTTAGAGGATCTCGGTGAAAATCCTTTTAAAAGAGGCTACTTCCCCTGTCATTTCATGCAACCTGTTTTTCAACATTTTGCATGACCCTCCTCTTAGTAAGAACCTTTTTGGCATCAATTATGATGCTAGTTTTGTCATTAACATTTAGGTCCTTGAGTTGCTCCTTCATCCTGCATTTCATGAACTTTATGATATCATTTTCCAAGTCAATTTTATTTTCCAGCTCATTGGTTATCCTGGTTATGTATTTATTGGCTAAGGTGAGAAACTCTAGCTCATCACCTATCAGGGAAAAGTGGGACCAATTTTTAGATATTAAGGTGGATATATTGTCCAAAATGACATGCTTGGCTACTTTAAGGGTCGACTTTCCTATAAATTTTGTCTTTAATTTATGCACCTCTTTAAGGGCCTCATCCTTGGCAACATTTATCTGAGCCATCAAGACTTCCCTACTCTTTTCTTTCTCTTACAATTATGTCACCCTTGGAACTTTATTTTTGAGCTAGTTGGTCATCGTGCCTAGCTCCATTTCTTTCAGACTAAGGTTAGCCATCACCTTAGTTAGGCCTTCTACCGGGTCTGCTAAGGTAGTTGGCTATGTTCTTGACTTTGTTGTTTGGACTAGATAAGTCTGTTGATTCCTGAGAGTCTCATTTGTTTCTTGTAGCCTCTCATTTTCACTCTGCAACCTTGTTATGACCTTCTTACTTTCAACTAGCTGGTGATAGAGCTACTCTTTTTATTCATGGTTGGATTTCAACTTTGGGGTTTGCACATGTTGAGCTTCAGAGAGGTTAAGCCTCTTTGTCAAAACCTTGATTTCAGTATCTTTATGTCTCACCAGCTCTCCCATAGCAGTGGGGTCTTTGGGGTCTATTCCTATAGTTATGATATTATTTTCAAGCTCTATTATCTTTGTTTGATTTTACTTGGTGGAAATATTTTCTTGCTTCAGCTGCCTATTGATCTTGTGTACCATTTCCCTCATCTTCCTCCCACTAAAATAGGATTGAGGTACCCCTTTGTACAACATATCATTGGCCTACTAATGGAAATCAATCAGATCAGTGGGTTGAACATTTACGAGATTGATTTTGACATGAGTTGCTTTGTAGTCTACTAGGGAGAGGGGTTTTGGCACCTTAGATTCCAACAAATCCAAATTGAAGGTGCCTTGTTGATAATCCACAGTTGTTAGCAACTTTGTTTGGGTTGTCTCTCTAGTTGCTTGGGGGTACATATCCTTTTTCATCTCCCGATTGTGCCTTTTAATTTCCAAGTAGTGAGAGAATAAGGAGGGCTACTTTTTTGTTGCTTCGCCACTGGCAGTTGTTTGCTTAATGGCTCTTGCTAATAGCATCGTTGAGGGGAGGTGTTCAATAGTTAGGGTTGGTCCCTTAGACTCGCTCTCCCCTTGGGTTATTTGCAACACACATTTTCCTTTATCCAAACTACCTATTGCATTGTCTTTTATTTCCACCTATTCATCTCATTTACGCCTTTTGTTTTGTTTCCCATCCACTTCCATTCCTGACTACATTTTTTAGAATGATATTTTTACAGGGTGAGTGGTATGGAGAGCGTTGGCTTGAGGTAATGAGGCAATTGTGTTAGGTGTACGACTTCCTAGAATATACTTGACCTCTTCCCAAGACTCTAGGTTGGCAGTCTTTTATATCAACACATTTGCATGGTGTTTGTAGGTTGTCTTCCTTGCAGAAATGACATGATGGGGGTCATAAACATGTCCTTCCTCTTTTTCAAAATTGAGTTGTTTCAACATTTCTTCTGCTACATCAAAATTTGTTCTTTGTTGAACCAAAAAGGGGCCAACCTCCTATGGCAGTGGGAAGGTGATGACTTTTCTATTGACTATTAGGAGTTGCAGTTTGTTTGAAAGCTCAAGCAACTGACTTGGCACTTTGGAGATGATGCTCTTTGTGCCCAATGAGGCTTTTCCCCCTTATTTTAACCTTTTGAGTGCCACGCTTCACCGTTCCATTAATGAAAACCTTTTTAATTAGATGATGCCACGAAATTTGAGTGACGTCATGTGTGATTTTAGTTGGGCCCGATGGACACGTGGCGGCCTAGTGTTGGACCAAGGCATCATTTATGTGGCATGGGAACATGCCACGTGTCATCGGATTCAAGGTTGTTGATTTTTGCCTTTGGTGTCCTTCGGTGGGTCCCCCTTGTCTAGGTGGTAGCTATTGGTTTGTCCCTACGGATTCCTTGTTAGCATGCCATCTGTCTTATGTCATTCCTAGGGTCCACTGTAATATGACAATTTAGAGTGACATGTCAGCGCCATGGGGGTTGCTTCATCAACTGTGAAGCGTTCATCGTGCCTCAAGGGAGACAAGTGGTTTTTTCCAAACCACTATCACATTTCCTTGATGGTGGTTTCCTCGTTGCTCTTTTATAATGTGACGCTAGTTAAAAGTGGATGTGTGTCCGATGGTAAACCGATGTCGCATCGTCGCGGGGTCATTAAAGCTTTTGTATGTTCACGATGTGAGATGGGATGAGAGTCATTGATCTGGCTAACTTATGATCTCTTTGGCGATCGATCTCCCTACATCGTTTGGCCCTAGGTGCCCTTGGTCTAAGCCCACGACTCTATTATAGGCTCGCTTCGCCAACAATTTAAAAGGCTTCTAGCCCACAATAACTCCTAGTTTCCACTTTGATAGGCGCTTAAGCTTGATTTAGGCGCCTGGGTATTTATTTCAAACATAGTTAGGTTTGTTATTTTGTCCATAGGCTTTATAATTTATCCCTTTTGTCCCTGGTACGCCTAGTAAAGGTCCTATGGCCTCATTAGTTTCTCCATTCATGAAAAAATTAAATATTGTACCAAAAAACACCTACAACTATTTATGAACCTTGCAATTTTCCTATGAGTGTGTGGATGACAATCGATATTTAACAAGTTCTTACTATTAAAGTTTCCAAAAGCATAATCATTCATGCACATATTGTATATGGAAATGTTATATTTATATTTAACAATATTCAAGTATTCAAACTGACTATAAAAAGGACCACAAAATGGCATAAGTGTTACTAACTATTTGGGAGGAATAAATACATTTGAAAGGATAAACAACCCAAGATTTATAACATCTATTTTAGATTTGGCATTCATATTGTAATTATTTCCACGAAAGGAGAATGTGGTCCCAACATCATGCACGGGAAGAGAAGACAACCAAGTGCCATACAAAGTGTAGTCATAACAAGTTTGGTATTTATTTGCATATGGATGGGAAGAGAGAAATCATCGCTACCCTCCAACAATTGAGCCAACCTTGGTGTGTACTTGGACACTTTTGCTCTCGACTCATACCATTTTTTGGATTTTCGAGTAGAGGTGTTTTGGTTTATATTCCTATCATACAATGGCTCACTATAACTCTCGATTAACTCAACATAAGGATATGGGTTGGTCAATTTAGGAAAAAAAATAGTTGATTTTGCTTTCAATTTTTCAAAAAATTACCATATCAAAGGGTTCCTACATGTTTTTTCTATATCACATATTGGATACTTGATTGTAGTGGGAGGTATTAGATTGTCAAATTTGGGTAGTTAGTTAATAATATAATGGGACAATGTGACACATTGAGGATTCACCTTCAATCCTTTACATTTTGAACAAACACATACTATTGGGGTGACATAAGAGAGATCCAATTCACAGTGAAGTATCATTGGCCCAAGATGGTAGCTAAAAGATTGTTTGTTACAATTGGTAGGGTAAAGTGGCTTTCCATTTTATCTACCATCTACCTCGATATCTTACTATGAATAAAAGCTTATAGTGTTTTTGGACTAGTCTAATATCATGTGCATTTGAAATCGATCTCAAATCAAGATCCTATCAAATTCAATTCACAATTATTTAAAAACATGTGCAAAGGTAGTATAAATTCAATCAAATAATCAATATATAAACAAAATTTGGACTTATTGTGAATGGAAAGGGTGAACTTGATGAACTTGGAATGATATGGAACGAAATAAAATTTGAAGAATTAGCCATTTGATATTATCAAACCAAAACCACAATCAATACATGTCTACATCCTTAAAAGAAAGTTTGGGAAGCATGTAACATTTTAATTTCAAACAAACTTTCAAAAGCCTTTTTTACGTAGATGGTAAAAGTTTAAGCATCATTTGTATAATTTCAAATGATACATTTTCCACTAATGTGGTAGTTTAAGTATCATTTGTGTATTTCAAATGATACCTTTCACACATGCGATATGCATATTTCGAATGATTATATACATATATATCTTGACTATACAATTATACTGTCTAAGATTAATTTATCTATGTGTTGAAATAATTCTCGTGGAAGAGATATTAAAAGGGACAATACTATAACAAAGGGAAAAAATGTCCCATCCCATGAGTGCACAAATAATCACTACGTATCCTATGTAGAATTATAATTTATGTGTCTACATTCTTAAAAGAAAATTTGGAATGCATGTAACAATATAGATTCAAACAAAGTTTTGAAGGCCTTTTCAAAGTAACATGTCCACACAATTCACATTTATCGCATCAGTGTGTGTATATATACTAAATGCACCTATGCGTTAAATTATGATGTGCACCAACAATAAATCTCCACAAAGTTTTAATTGCAGACGCTTGCATTTCTATTTTCATTGTAAATTGTTTCAGTGGTGCATTTACATCAACATAGCGCACCAATGCACTATAATCTTAAAGGCAAACTCAGAACCAAATTAAAAAACAAAAAAAAATAGCATGTGTATTTATAATTGACAATGCATCAAAATATTAAGTGAAAAAAATGAGTGAGAATTTCATTTTGTAAAAGTGAGCTTAAAAAATAAAACCTTAATTCCTATTCCAGTATTTTTCCAAAGGTTGGAGAGGAGGCTTGTGTGAGAGAGATTTACCATGGAGGACTTTGGAGTGGGATTTTTTTTCTAAAGAACTGAATTTGTAAGGAATCATTGTAGGTCACAAACAAATATGCAGATGAGAAATTTCAGGTGTATGTAACTTCACTATTTTCATCTCAAATTTCCTTGATTGATTCAAAAATTCAATAATTATTTTATTTCTATTAGTATATACACTACATTTTCAAGAAAATAGAACCATAGTTACCTTCAGCACTACAAACCCTACTTTTTGTTGCTTCTTTTTTCGTTTTATATGATTTCAAATTGTAGCATTAGTGGTTTATTCTCTCTACTATTTCACAATGAGATTTTTTTATGCAATGGATATTTATTTACTTTGTGCATTTGTATATGGGGCTTTCGGTATTTGTTGGATTGGGACCACTCATTACATTGGATCCCAAACCCTAGCATTCTTAGTTGTTTTTTTAAATGTTTCCGCGGTTTACTTTACAAAAACATGCACCATTATGTTTTCTTATAAAGCACATCATTTGGCACTGCCTTAAAAAAAAATCAAGTTTAGCAATGCACACTATATAATAAAGATACACTAGTGCATAACACTATATTAGGCACACTAGTGTGTATCACTATACTAAATGCACCACTTAACAGAAAAACAATTCTAGCCTAATTTTTTTATTTGATTTGTAAAACATATTTCATAATTTGTATATTTCATTATGCATAGCTTTTATTGATAAAAGATCGGGGAAAAAATTGTAGCAACGAAGGTGAGGAGCACATACCAAGAAAAGAACATGGCAAGTTCTTTTCATTTTAATATAAAGTAATATATTTAAATTATTTATAGGTTTAAATGATGTGTAGTGGATAATGCATGTCATATAGAACAAAAAATTCAAGGAACTCTATAAGATTGTTTAGAATCTGAGTCAAAAAGGCGTAAAAGCTTTCGAGAAATGTTGCAAAGAGAAGAACTAGGTGGATTAAAAGGTGATCAATATGAAGTTTTTCTTTGAATTTTTGCTAATAATGTACTTCTTAACAATAATCACTAACATGTTTCAAACATTCGATTTCACGTTTGTTGAATGTTGTGCAAGGATTTCCAACAAGGGAACAAAAGGCCATCCTAAGAAGAGAAAAAATGATGAAGGATGTAAATGATGATTTATTGGTCCTAAATTCATCTAGAGCGGTGTTGGAAGTTAATAAGAGGAGGGGAACCATTTACAAAACTATGAGACATATAATCGAAATAATGTATACACATTTTTCGCTTATAGTATAGAAATCAATGCAATGGCTCCAAGAATAAGGTTGTATATAAACTAAAACAAGTATTTCGGTAGCAATGGTCAATGAGACTCATGAGACTTCCACTAGCAAAACACATAATAACAAAAAAACATTTAAAAAGTATTATTGCTACACATGTTTTTCTATAATATTCATATACTAGTCCAAAAAAATACCAAATTAATGTTTTTGTTATATTTATTTTCATATAAATATTATTCTATTTTTTTGTTGTGCTTTTCTTTTTTCAAGAAGATTAATAAGATTCGAAACGACAAATGAGATGATACATGAAACATGTCAGTAGAGGTGTTGAAAAAAATGTACAAGGAGATGATGAAAGAAGTAAGTATAATTGCATCATAGGAGGAATTATCTCAACAACAATATTCAACAAATGTATGCAATCATTGATTTTAATTTTGTTTTTGTTTTTGTTTTTATGTACAAAGATTCTTTTTTTAACAGAAAGAGAGGGAAGAAATTTTATTAATATGAAAACGAAGTTGGAAAACACCTGATGAGGAGTACAACAAGTCCAAAATTTCCAACAAAACTAGCAAAATGCCCTGTTGAGGGGCCACTACAACTATTGATAACATTGCGATTGTTTCCACATAATGCTTATATTTGTGGTCCTTTCTTGAATACAGTCTGTAAAATATGTCCATTATATATATACAAACATGGAACATTAATTAAAAATCCTTTGATAGAATTTCCATTTAATATCATTACCATGCATCCGACGTCGGGGCATTCAAATCCAGTCGCACATGAACAACTATGGGAGAAGAGGCTTCATCTAAGTTTCCTCTAGCGTCATTATGTATTGGAGGAGTCATGATTAATTGAGGCCTGGTGCGAATTTCCTACAATTATTGTCAAAGGGATGAGCATTCATCTTGGAGCTGCAGAATGGTTTGTCTCTAGTGCATTGATTCCTCCAATACCATGAGCATTTGGTTCAAGAGTCTGTTGTAGAGGATTTGCAGAGACAAAAATAAGTTATGAGTGTCAACAAGTTGCTCCTCCATCTTTTCAACCTTCCTTTCCCATCTCCCTGAATTCCTGGTGTCCATGACTGGCTGTGAACACTAAAGCTCATAGAATCGTTCAAGGGGCAACAAAACCTGGGAAGGGTCCACCATTGTGATAACATCGAACATAATGGACTCTCCCACATTGGAATAATAGAACCGAGCCAAATAGAAGCCATTCTTGATATAAACAATCTCCCACATGCGAGCATAACCTCCTTCACTCACTTGTCACCTTTGGAAATCATTGCTAAAAGATACAAATCAACGGATGATTCCCATATCCATCCCACATTGGAGAGAAGGAAATATTTTATCTTGAATATATGACCGCTCCCGAGGGGGGTGGTTATGGAGAGCTTGGGAGAGCGCATGCCTTGCACACGTCATAGTATTTGGATCAATTGAATGACATCACCTTGCATTTATCATGACTTGAATAACCATGTGTGGCAAGTTGGGCTCCCGAGAGGGGGGGGGGCTTATCTTAAATTTTTTGAAAATTCTAGAACCTATAGGTCCTAAGTCTTCCTTGGGGGTGAGTGTTGATGATTACAGCTTTGTGAGACATCCTCCAGGACACAGACTGAGTGAGTCGACCTATGAGAGATCCCATGAGTTGGGTGTGCCCATGATATAGGTGTGTCGTTCCTCTCTGAGACTGAGATGAAACGTTGTGTGCCCCTGTGTGGGGAGGATTCCCATGAGATGGGTGTGTCGTTTGAGATGAAACGATGTGTGTACCCCTGTGAGGGGTGAAGGTGCCCATGTGATGGGTGTATCGTTCTCCTCTCTGTAGAGAGTTGAGACTATGTGATACTCCAAATGATTCTCCTATGAGACTCAGTGAGATAGAGATCTGTTGAGTAGGATGTCCCTATGGATGAGCACAGGTGGACGTGCCCCTAGTGGTTGAGCACTAGTGGGTGTGTGAGATCCCTTGCTAGAGAGTTGAGACGATGTGATACTTCAGATGATTCTCCTGTGAGACTCAGTGAGATAGAGATTTGTTGAGTAGGACATCCCTGTGGTTGAGCACATGTGGATGTTCCCCTAGTGGTTGAGCACTAGTGGGTCTGTGAGATCCCTTGCTATATTGTCTAAGAGTAAGATTTACATGTAACCCTAATTGTGATGTAAAGGGTACAAGTCAGCCCAACCATAAAGTGAAAGATAATTAATATTGTAATTATTAATTATATTCTAAGTTATTGAGGTCGGCCATGTTGTGCCAATAGACACCACTTTTGATGTGTCCAGTCTAGTATAAATAAAGGTGATTTCCCCATTGAGGAATCACACAACTCACATGTAATTTCGGAATTTCAACAAGTACATCTTCTAGGGATGAAGTGTGCACCTCTCTTGAGCGCTAGCTTCTTGGTTTTGGAGAGCACCCTTTTGTGTGTTAGGTCTATGGTGTGGGTCGTATTTCTCTTGAGAATATAGCAAAGGATTGTTGGTTTTTCTTCCCTTGTTGAGAAGGGTTTCCCAGGACATTTATTGTATTCTTGTGCATAGTATTTCTTCTTGTGATCTTGGTTATTGCAACAATTGAGAATGGTGTAGCTGCATTTGTTTATGGTTCAAGTAAATTCTAAAAATGAAATAAACCTCATGATTGAGCCTAGTATAGTGAAAATTCAACACTGAGAAGACAAGGCCCACCCTTTTTTGGATTTATTGAATGAGTTTGGTGTCTCATGGGATTGCTTGGTGAGAATGAGACCTGTTCACCGAGAGAATTCCTTTTTGAAGTTCGGTGGTTTGATTCTTGGCTATCGACCTCTTGGTTATTAGCTATTAGCACATGAAAAAAATTGATTATGCAAAAGAACTAAGTTTATTTTTGAATCCTACGAAAAATGGCTCAAAGATGAATGTTCTTTGAAAGAGAGTTTAACTTGGCATATTTAATTGTCAATTTAGAATCCTCGATGACTGTGAGGATAGAAATGCCTTGAGCATTTGCCAAAATTAGACCTTGTAACAAAGCGTAAGATTTTTTTGGGTTATTGGAAGACCGGACAATGCTCCATGTAAAGGTGGAATCCAAATTTCCTCCTGGGCCATACAACACCCCTCCCACACTTGTCACCTCGTATGTACAAAGAGTTTAATTATCGTGTGAAATATTGATTTTCAATTGTTTTGTTGTTGCAATAAACAAAAGAAATGGAACCCATTCAACACATAAGATATAACAACAAGGTAAAAAAGGGTTGATCTCAAAGTTAGTGAGTATTTGTGAGTACTCAAATTTTCCTTACTTGAGATTTAAAATTTGTTACGATGTATATATTTTAATAAATTCACAATCACCCATGGATATTTTCTAACAGTTGCTAACATACAAAGAAGAGTCGCCTGAGTTTTTGATTGAGATTAGATTAACAGTGGGTTGTGAGTCAATGTTCGAGTATCAAGGGTTAATTGAACAATTTGTAAGTATCTATGTTGTTTTACATCACTTATTTTATAATTAATGGAACAATAAGAAACCTTTAATCATACATGTGCTTTGTCAGGGCCTATAAAACTCGTAGGAACAAAGTATAGAGTGGAACCAACAAAAATATATCTCAAGAGACAAATGAGGCATAGATTCAAAAAAAAGTGTATTGTTTATGAATCACTTCTCTCCATCGTACACTTTTTTTTATTTACACAGTCATGTATATATATTATACATGTAGACATACTCATTACATTTTATTTATGTTTGTAGATGGAACATGAAGAGGCTTGTTATAGCGTCATTTTCCACTACACATGCTTATGATTAATCATTGGCCTATGTTGCATCCCCTTCCCTTCTTTCAAGACTTAAATCCCCTTTTTCCTCCTCAAAAACTTATTTTAAAACCCCATTTATCAAAGTCTACACGACTTTCCTTAAAGCAACTCACGTACATACGCAGGTTCCCTGTTAGCAACCCTCATACATGTTAATTTTGGCTCAAAAAATATAACCCGACATTTTGGGTGGAGTTTATGGATTTTTCTATTCCCTAACTTCCTAAATCCCATACATAACAACTCCAACCATCAAAATGGAGTATAAAAGAGAGCCTTTGGGTGGAGGAAAGATGGTCAAGAAATGCATCCTTATGCTAGAATTTTGAAGATTGTCTTGCAAGTGTCATGTTTCCCTAGTGTCTAAGATTGTCCCCTCTACCTGGAAACCCTCGTTTCCAGAATTTGCATTCTCCTTGTCTTGTCAGGAAGAACACCTTTGTCTTCCTCGGACCTGCTAGAGCGCAGAGTGATGGAGGCACTCCTATACATATTCATCCTTGGGTGGAGGAACTTGGAGCCTAGTTTTCGAACCGTGCCGCAGTGGTTACAGGTTGTAACCATTCTCTTTTGGTGTTATCAATAAAATAACTCTCATTCTCGTCCAATTCTTTATGTTAATTTATGATTCTGATGATATTGAATATATGTTATTTTGAATTTAACATTGAATCTAAATTGATCATATTAAGTTAGTTAGTGGATAACTACTTTCTTGCAGTTGCATACTTCTTTGTCTATAGGAATTTCATAGGGTTGTTGTGAAGGACTTCCATAGCGAAAGATATCAAGTTAGATCTACTTCAAACGTAGGATTCCATGTGCGTTATTCTTCCCTTTTTCTGAAAGTTAGTTATTATAGGTGGTTATTCCTAATTGATTGTTTAATTATAGTATGAGAGAAGTTTCCTTGGGTTCTGAACCAAAAACCATAGCAAGTAAAATTTCATAACAAGGCCAAATGTTAAAATTAGAACAATCCACAAAACATTCATAAAAACCCAAGTACAATAAATCCTACAAGTGATGAAGAAACAAGGTATGTAAGCATCTCGAGCAATGACAGTAGTTCAAGCAATGAATGTTGATCAATGAAATTGAATGTTACAAGCTACATATTTTTGAATGTTTGTCTATGAAAATAATACATTTAGTTTAATGTGAACATATTGTCCCAATTGGATGATGACATGTTACCAATAGTTGTAACAATTATTTATTGACATTTTGAATATTATGGGCCTTTATGTTGTCCCACTTTGTACAGTGAAAGTTCTCTTAGTCCTATATAAAAATGGATTTCTTATTCTATTGGTTTGTCTACTCTCGTTAAATGTTACATTGTTGGTCAAATATATGGATGATTTACATTGTTACAATGAATAGAGGTGTAATAAGTTGGTATATTTATTTAAACAATACAACACATTATTGCAATGACTATATCCAAACACAATAACTAAAATATAAAAACCAATATTATTATAAAAAATATTTGATTTTTTAACAAGTAACTGCAATTTTGTAAAAAAAATTTAAGAAGTTGTATTTGTGTATCTGGAATGTGGAAAAAATCAGCATTGAAACATATTGGTGCATTGTATTCATTTGAACACAACAGTGTCGTACATGCATATCTACACATCGATGCATTTTAATGAGTATTACGCACTGGTGCATATACCAATCATAAAAGAATTGGTGCTCCTAACGACAACAAAAGCACCATTCCTTTCAATGATACTGTTAATTCTTTCATTACTAATATTGTAATCATTACAAGACATTTTGGTGTGCAAGGTAATATATGCACCGATGTTGTTGCATATGTAATATGCATAGGTGTTGGCATTATATAAAATATGCATCATGGCTTCAAAATCTATAATACACAAGTTAGTGTGTATTATATATTTTTAAAGCATCGGTGCATAGCAAATATTGGCACACTGGTGTGTATTATCGATAGAAGTGCCTCTCTGCTTTCAATATCTAAAATACACACTTGGGATTCAAATTTAAATAACACACACTAGTGCATATATATATATAAATATATATTTATATTTATATGTATTTATTTATTTTTAAGTTAGAACCTTCGGTTACCTAAAATTTGTAGTTATAGTGAAAATTTGTTTAACTTTAGCCAAAATCTCCACTACCAATAGTAGAGGTTTTTTTTAATATAATTTTGCCCAATCTTATAACATTAAAAACATCTACAAAAACCTCCACTAGGTGGTGTTTTCCTCATAGTGCTTTGTGGATTGGTGTCATAGATTAGGATCAACCCTCAAGACATGCTTGTCATGATCCCAACAACGGATTAAGTAGAATAATAATTTTTTGTTCCTCTTGAGGGAGTTAACCTCCTCATAAAACTTAAGGAGACCAACGACCCTCAAAAAGTTATGATGCCAAGCAAGGACCAACATCCCTCTCCCAGGGCATGCATATATGCACAAATTTATATGGGTCAACTTGCTACCGCTATGGTTGTCTTTGATTCGCATACAAATTCCATGAGGAGTATACACACAATTATCATTTGTGATATTCATTCAATATTGATTTTAAAGTTTGTTGCATAAAAAAGTGTATAAAACAAACTCATGTACCCATTTGACTTAAGGCACCATAGTTGGTGCACCCTTTTTTCTTAAGCACACCAAAATATGTGATGCACTACAAATGTAAGAAGACATCGTACATGTAGTGTTCTTATTATTTAATTAATGCACTAACTAGACCAATAAATTTAAAAATATTCTCAATCCATTGTGAGGTCATGCAAAAACAAACTTTGATATGGCGGTGCACCACCATGCCAAAATACAAGTGCACATGTATTAACACATTACATCAGCAAAAGGTGAAACAATTCCTACTAGGAGATTGTTACACATGTTTTATGCTATTCGATGGATGAATAAGAAAGAGAAATGAAAGTAGCACCAATAACGGTGCTACTATTACACGACAATGCACTATATGTCTTGTGAAAAGAAAAGATTGGAATGATGGTGCATCACCTAGATAGGATAGCACCATTATAGTGTGCTAACCCATAGATTACCACCATCATTGTATGCTTAATCATCCAAGTGCGCACCACCATAACTTTGTGTAGTTACCATAGGTGTGTGATGCGCATTAGCGGATATGAAGCACCACTTCTAGTGCTTTGTTACATTCCTCACTGCAATATATGATACAATAAATTCACAAATGATTCATATTCAAATTTCCAATGCACTTAGAATATATTGGAGCACGAAAAAAACACATCAACGGTTGATGCACGGAAAAAACAGGGCCACATTGACGACATTTTTGTTAAAAATAAATAATCCATAATTAAAAGACTAAATTGAAATTTTAAACTGGAGAAACTATAAATTAAGGTATATAAATCAACTTATATAGTTTTCTCTTTGCTATGGAGACATGGTTTCCCATAAATAAATAAAATGTAGATTTGCTATGGAGACATGGTTTCCCATAAATAAACAAAATGTAGATTTGGGAGGCTTCAAATAATTCCAAAACTAACAAATTAAAAATTCGTTAGGGAAGAGGAAGACTAGCAAAATCCAAATTTAGTAGCAGTGGACGATGGGGGTGCTCATAGGAGGATCAAGAGCACTAGTTCTTGAATGCTATATTCATGCAAATACTCCAAAGATGTGGGATAAAATGAGTTATGTTTTCCAAAAACACTAGAACCAAGTGCGTTTTACCCTAATGTGTTGGATAGAGATTGGTGGTTCGCACTAAGACACAATCCAAGATAAAAACATGTTTTGAGAACAATAATGTTATCATGCCAAGCAAGGAACATAACCATGGTGATGGAAATGAAGAGTGAAATGTACATGTTTTATTTCAACAATTATTTTGTGGGTGTGTCATTTTATCATGGTTTTCTATAATTGTTCGATTATGTATGTATTATTGATTATCACAATTTTAGTTCATTTTTGTAGTTTTGTAATCATAGTTAGTTAGAGGAATGTCTTGCCCAAATCAAGGTAAAGAAGAAAAGTATAATTAGTGGTGATTTTACAAACATCTTTAATGAATATATTTAGGCATTACTAGTTACGACCTATTAAATTATTCATTGTGTTGATACTGAGAGGGGGCTGAATCAGTATCAAGTACAATTTAAAAACCTTTTTCAACTTATACTCAAACCATTCAATTATATCCAATGAGCAATGAACAATAGTATAAGAGTTACACCAATACACTACAATACACCATGCACAATATATGAGAAATAATCAATAGTTTTTGTTCAAGGGAAGTAATGACCATGTACAATATATGAGAAATAATCATTAGTTTTGTTCAAGGGAAGTAATGACGCAAAGCAGAAGCTAAGCCTTCCAAATGTAGAGGGAGGGATAAACCCCCAAGAGGAAGATACAATCCTC
Organism: Picea sitchensis; assembly: GCA_010110895.2. Taxonomy (NCBI): domain Eukaryota; kingdom Viridiplantae; phylum Streptophyta; class Pinopsida; order Pinales; family Pinaceae; genus Picea; species Picea sitchensis. Next base: position 39,166 of record SNQJ01S0012871.1, read on the forward strand.
CAATATCAAGAGAGAGTTGAACTTTCCATCCTTTGCCCTTTCCTTCCACCCAAGAATATATGAGGATAATAAAACTTTACATTAAATCACCATCAACCAATCATCACATAGAACCTCGATAATGCTTCCCGAGACTTCTTCAATTTCTAATTCTTCACCCTGGATAATTTCCATCCTCAGATAATATTACTTCCCAATGTATTCTCTGAAACTCCGCACTTTTCACTCTTGAATCCTCCCAAAAAGAGGTTATAGAAAGAATGGTAGACTTCATTCAATTATGGTCTATCTCCAAAGGACCAAATTAAAATGTGCAATGCTCAATTTTTTAACATCTGATTCTGAAACTGCCACACAAGAAACTAAAGTCCGTAATTTTTCCAATGAAGTGGTCCTGCAGCACGTCATTTGGATTATGTATGAAATAGTTACACCTTGTTTTACCCGGAACACTTGTTTATTGACTTTCAGCTTCAGGACTGGTCACAAACCCTATCTCCACAGAGTATCTCCATAATTATAGCGAATCAAGAGCTGAAATTCCTTTACCTTCAAAGGTACCTACGATATATGTCTTCTCAATATTATAGATATTTTACCATCTGAATTGTTCTAGAAAAAAGTTATAAAGCAAAATGGTAGATGATGACCTGAAAATAACATACCTTACCATCACCAAAAGACTTCATCCTCCCTTGAAATCCAAAATTCTCTTACTTCTTATTTCCTGAAATTCGACTTGTATCAAAATGAATGTACAATGATATTTATACCATTTGGCGTCACTCATTTTAATAATAGTCAATTCCTCGACACTTCTTTTCTTATTTTGTAATTCTTTTCTTTAATTATCTTCAGGGCCTACATGTACTTCCTTCTTCAATTCACTTTGTCATCTTCAAAAATTCATTTCTCCTCAACCATGAGGATCCACGTGACGTGCCACATACCACCGAAAACAACTTGATGTATACTATCCATTCATGGGTGTTGTATATGCATGTGCATTGTCCTTCATGTCCAAATACCTTTATCAATCTTGCGGTCCAAAACCCATTACTAGGGTTGACATCAATGACAACAACCAATCTTCCAACACATTGTTCTTACACAATATAGTATTTAAAAGAGAATAGAACTACGTTCATATTTAAATTGCTCGATGTTTTGATCCACAAGTTGGGATCATCATCAAGAGGTTGTTAAGATTCATTATTAATGACCTCTCAACCCATGAGCAAATAGTCAACGATAACCAATGAGTGAGTTGATCAACATAAATATTATTCCAGGTTGTTATTATCTTCATTTTTAATTTTATGTATAACATGCCTCCATGCTTCTTTAACTTTGAAGCCTTCATATATGTTGATGTTAGAAGCATTTAATTCTATTTCAAGGCTTTCACATACCTTTATTTTGCCATAGTGCCTCATCTTTGCAATGATTTTAACATTTTCTATGCAAATTGGATGGCCAGTATTTTGAGAATGTTCAACCAAGGCGGATCTTTTAATTTGGTTATGCTTTATGTCCACGCAATATTCTTTGTGTAAAATTATGAGACCCGAGAGATATAGAATTCGATGAGAAAAATAATACTAATCCAATGAATTTGCAAATAAACAAAGAAGAGTGAGATAAAGAAGAATTTACTCCACAAGAATGAATGTATTCACATTATGTTCAAAATTACAATGAGATCAATCCAATATGTAGAGAGGAATTGATCATGTCACTAATAATAGCAACTTCCACTAAAAGCAGTGTAAAAATGGCTAAAGCACATGCCTAAACCTCTAAAATAGATAACCCACACCTAACATGAGTATGATAGGCTGAAAAGTGCGAGTTTACTAATTGATTAGCTAAACATGCAATGTTTACTAAAGAAAGGGGTAAATCCCTAAAATCAAGGGACAATTTCCTTGATTTAAGGAGGAAGTGTGATCTCCTTCCTTTAGGTGTTTAAACTATGCATGGAGGTTGGAAAGGAGTCACTAAGTGGAGTTCTAATTAAAGAACTCAAGATTAAATCCATGTCAATATCCCTAAATTTAAGGAAAACTCCCTAAAAACAAGGAAAGTCTCTCCTACCCTCTCTAGAAAGTCGAATCAAGCGAGGAAAAATGCATTGAGATGCATTAACCAAGGTCTAAGTGCCTAAGACAAGTAATACACCAAGGGAAGTTAGGATTATGCTCTAACACTTTGAGACTAATGTGCAGTGATATCCCTGTCTCGCCAATTTAGTATCTACCACACGATCATGGCATTGTATAAACACCCTTGTGATTTCTTGGATCAATGACATATTTAACACAATCCAACATGCCTTTGAGAGTGTTTGGAGGAGTGAAGATAACCCTGATATTACCTTCTTTAGAATTCTTGTGATTTTATTTGTTGTTTTTTTATATAAGGAAGCATGATCTTATTTATTTCATCCCATGGTTCACACAGAAACTAATTTCTACCCCTAGCTCTTAAGACAACCTTTTTTTTTTAAGAAACTGAATATTTATATTGATAAAAGGGATGTGTCGAGGCAACTAGCTATCATACAAGCAGAAAAACTGGCTCGAGACATCTGCATAGTTCCAAAACAGGAGGAACTAAGGAAAGAGTTTTGTCCAGATCAACTTCCCACTTAGACAAACCAATAACCTTTTTAACAAATTGTCCTAAGAGAAACAGAGTTTTAAAATACATTCACTAGTATTAGGAGACAACATCCTGAATTTTTTATATTTGAGCAGTTGGCTCTATAGTATCCATGGGAGTTGTACCGAGATCCTCAGAGCTATTGATAATTATCCCTACATAAAGGGTAGCAATGGTAGCCTTCATTGCATCCTATAACCACAAGTAGGCATACATGATAACAAAAAATGAGAGAAGAACTCATACTACGGAATGGGATGCACCCCCATGTTCCCATTTATCTCTATAGTATTGGCCTCCAAATTTGACCCGATCTTAGCCCAATTATCTACAAGTGATTGTAACTCCCTTTTAATATGATAAATCCTGAAATGTTTAAAGCCTTCAATAAGAGGTAGGATGCAATAAATAATGTCATTGAAGACATTATTATCGATGTGATATTTCTTGATCACTCGAATAACCATCGTAGAAGCTCCAAAAACCACAAATTTTGTGACACCTTGTTCTTTGGAAATGCAGACACCTTTCCATAATCTATATGCTTATGCAATATTATGAGATGCATTCCCCAATCCCCAAGCATAGGAGGCCATCAAATCATCTCCAAGGTCGAGAAGACACCCCCCGCGCCTAATACCACATGGTTATTCCGAGAGGCTCCATTGAAAAAAAGAGAAGGAACTTCCCGTTTTGCAAGCCAGACCTTAAATTCCATCACCGTTTTCATGAGTATGCACTTTGGGAGAGAAGACTGGTTACCACCACAAGACAGAGGATTTGAAGTGATTTTAAATCCGTTCACACAGTGAACTTCGAAAGACTTCGAGGATTTGTCATGTTGGTGAATGCAATAATGCATATATTTAGCAAGGATATAGAGAACTTTGGTCGTTGACTGCCTATGTGGCTACAATTATCCCTGGAAAATCATTTTATTCTTAGCGAGACAAATTGTCTAGCACATATATTTATGGAGGACCAACCAAAGGCTCATAAAGTAAGGTTTCAAATGAAAATTGTTCGTGTAGAGTTGTCTCCATCGAGAGAGTAAGTCTTCACAATTGTGTGGCCATTCAATAAGGTAGAAGAGATCCCAAGGGAAAACCCCCAGGCAGATTCGACATAATTATAGTGAATAAAGAGATGTGGAATGATCTCTTCATCCTGTTGACACGTGACACAATGGGATGGGCCGATAATACCACCTTTTTTAAGGTTCTCAGAAGTAAGGATTATGCCATGAGCATTGAGCCAAATGAAAGTATTGATCTTGGGTAATCCATTTGAATGCCAAACCTTCTGTCACGAGGAAGAGGGTGGGAAGAGGATATTTCCTTCCATTAGATAGAAAAAACCTTTTTTGACCAAATAGGAGGAATCCCCCCAACCCCCGTAATCTATGTGAGCCAAATTTAGAGGGGTGCAACCATTCAAAGCAAGAACAAGGTGGTGGGAAAGGGGAGCCAAGGGAGTTAGAAATTGAGTCAGATTCCATCCATCCCAATTATTATAATTAGTGTCCCATGAAGATATGTCAAATAATTTGATGACGCCTTGATCATTCATCCAAACTCGAAGAGGGGTAAGATCCATCCGAAAGGAGAGACACTCCCATCCCAAGATGTTGTATTCCCAAATATTAATTAGTCTACCATTTCCTAGAACCCAATTGAGATTATTGTCGATGACTAGAATTCATACAAGAAGCAATTTATAAATTGGATAACTTGTATCCACTCTCAGTGGTCTTTCCAAACATATTTTCCTGGAACCCAAAAAATATTTCTTCCATATCACTTGTTTCCACGACATTAATCTCCCTGTAATTAGCCTCCATAACAATTTATCTCCCATAACAATATTCATATATTCCAGATATCTAATACTTGTCCCTCCCCTGTCTTTGGGATTTGTGACTTGCTTCCAATTGATCAAATGACTTTTTTTTTCATTTGACTTCCCCCCTTGCCAAAACAACTTCCTTATCTCTGATACAAACTAGTTTATTATTCCTTTTGGGGCTAGTAGGGTAAAATATTGAGAGAGAGGCAAAGCAGAGAGAACAACTTTGATTATAACAATTCAGAAGACTGGATTTAACCATCTAGAGACCCATTGAGTAAACTTTGAGTTATTTTTTCCAAGATCTGGTTCTAATAAAGGGAAGTCGATCTCTTAAGAGAAATAGGAATGTTGAGATAACAAAAATAAGTTCAATCACCAACAAGTGGGAACTGAAATAATATTTAGTATATCCTGAGCTCTTGTATTCCATCCCATGATATAACATTTTCGATGGTTGACAACTCCACCAGAGGCATCAAGAAAAGAATAAAAAGCGTGTTTAAACTTGGAGGCAATGATAAGTGAGGCTCCCCCCATCAACAAGGTGTCATTTACGAATTGGGAATGGTTGAGGCTTTTGACTCCACGAACCATTTGAAGCCCAGGTAGATGTCCAACTTCTCAATCATACGCTAGCCTTCAACTTAAAGTGTCTGCCATGATGATAAAAGGTAGAGGTGAAATTGGAAAACCTTGGTGCAAACCTTTATTGATTTGGAAAAATTTCTTTGATAGCCCATTTACAAGAAGTGCAATCCAAGGAGCACCAATATATGAGGTTATCCACTTGAAAAAATCTGCATTGAATCCAAATTTCTGAAGGACCTGAAAAATAAAAGAATGTCAAACACGATCAAAAGCATTAGCCATATCAAATTTAACAAGCATGCCTTTATCATTTGCAATAAATCTTGAATGGATGGCCTCTTGAACTAAAACTATATTCTCAATGATTTTCCTATCATGCTTGAACCCTCCCTAGTTAGGGGATATAAGTTTGGGGAAAAAAAATTAAGTCAAATAGCAATGATTTTGGTTAAAATTTTATATGAAGAATTGCATAAAGAGATTGGGCGAAAATGGGAGAAGGATGATGGATTGATTTCTTTGGGAACTAGAGAAAAAAAGGAAGAGTTAGTATTTCCCCCAAGCCTAAAGGAGTTGTGAGAATAATGCAACATTCAAATAAGATCATGCTTAATGAGATCCCAAAAATGCCTATAAAAAAAGGATATGGGAAAGTCATCTAGCCTGGGGGCCTTATCTGGACCAAGGCTCCATATTGCAACAAACACCTCTACTTCCTCTATGGGATGATTCAAAAAGTCGATTGTCCTTGTCAGAGATGATGCAAGGAATATTTTCTAACATAGAATGCACATTCCCAATCTCTGCTTCATCTTGCTAAGTCAAAAGATCAATGAAATGAGTTTGAGCAACCTTTTCTATATCTACAAATTTTGTTATACTGGTGTCATATTCCAAGGTAATGGCAGCCACATTGTTTTTTCTTAACTGCAAAAGGACTTGATTGTGGAAAAATTTAGTGTTTCTCTCATCCTCTTTCAACCAAAGACTACGAGATTTTATTCTCCAATATTCTTCTTCTAGTTTGACTCATGTTGGATTTGAGTTTGAAATTGGAGTTCTTCTTGCTGCAAATTTTCAGATTCATCCATATTTAATTGGAGATATTCCAACTACCCCAATAATTTTTGTTTGACCCTTTATAAGAGTATTGAAGGATGTTTTTTCCCAATGCTTAACGGATAGCTTAACCATCTTAAGTTTTTTCTCCCGGATAAAACCAGGGTTCCAGGGACCCCAGTTTTCCAGGCGCTGACCACCAGTCAATCTACATCAGAGGAATCGATCCAAAGAGGATGAAAATGGAAAGGCAAGGAGCCGTAATTAGAAAGAAGAAGAAGGTGCAGGGAAATATGTTTATGGTTTGAGGTCAAGGAAGGAAGGATGAAGGATTTGATGGAGGTATTAGAGGAAAGAAAATGGTTATGAACAAGGAAACAATTAAGACGAGCAACAATATGACCATGCCCAAGGTGCTTATTACTCCAAGTGAAATTATCTCATTAAGGGAGGACATGAATAAGATCCAAGTCCTCAATGATTTCCTCCATTTTGTCCTGGGAAGGAACTCTACCAAAGAATCCACCCCTTTTTTCAGTGTTGGACCTAATAGTGTTAAAATCACTAACAACGATGTTGTCTGTAGTAAGGCCTAAGTCCTTTAGATTTTAAATAGAACTCTAACGTGTCGGTTTTTCCAATGGGATAACCGACATATATATGTTAATAACCACAAAATTGGTTTCCTCGTGAACATATTTGAATTTAATTAATATCCAATTATGCATTTGAAGGGAGAATATCAAACTAACCTCATTTTTGTTCTAAAGAGAATAGAGGCCGCATGAGGCACCTCTTGAGTCTTCAATGATAGACCCACATTGTTTCCAAAACCCAAACGTTGTTTCTCTAATTTCTTTTTCTTTCATTTTAGTCGCTTGGATCAAGAGTATAGATGGCTTCTCATTTCTAATAAGATGTTAGGCAACATAAAAAATTTGGGCACTACCCAGACCCCTACAATTCCAAGAGACTAAAATCATTATTTATATGGGATATGAGAGAAACCCCCTTTAGATGAAGTATTACCTTAAAATATTTTCGGGGTCTTGGAAGATATAATCATATTGGGAAGGGTTTGTTGGAACCCTAACTGAATGTCTTTGTTTTCTTGTTCCTCCCGAAGAACATGTGCTGCCTTTGTCCCTGATATTCTTGGAACAACTTCTTCAAAATATCTATCATCTAGATCATCATCAACAAAATAATCGGTATCATAGTCCTTACGTTTATGATTCAGAAAGGTAATCTCAACGTATTTTTAATTTTCTACTTCTTCCAAGCCCAATACCACTGGGTCCACATTCTCATTCGGGGAAGGATTGATAACAACCTGCTTAGAAATACTTGACTTTAGAGACACCTCCCCCTTGGTCAAGGGAGACTAAGAGTGAGTTTGGACTAAAGGAGGCCCTGAGGTGCATATTCCATAATCACAACCATAAAATATGGATCTTTTTTCATTATTTAAGGTCTGCAAGAGGATTTCAAAGTTGTTTTTTTGGGGAACTGTTGAATCTGAGCGAGGGTTAGCAGAAGCCTTGGAAGGATTACCTAAAGCGTTAAGGGAGGGACCATAGGATGGTCCAAAACCGGGAGGGTTCTTGCTGCTACCCCCGACACCGAATTTCTTTTGCACAACACACAACTGCTCCTGATTCCCACTAGCAGGGACAGGAGGAGGATGATATTTCTTACAACTCTTTGTGAATTGACCATATTCATGAAAAATATTACAATTGAAGGGAATTTATCATAGTCCAACTACTGCACATGCTCCCAATTATCCAATAATATGAGCACTGCTTTAGGAATGCCTTTTTCCAGATCAACTTTGACACATATTCAAGCACATGAGAACATGTTTTATTTTGGTTTCTCTCTATCAATTGATCGATCCAGGGAGTTACCAATGCAACAGAGGGCATCATCACTCCAACAATGGAGGGGGAGGTGAGGTGGATGCATCCAAACTGGAAAAGTAGAGGGGACCTCATTCTCTATACTTAAATCAAGCATCCATTTGTTTAAATGCATTCCTCTTACTCCCAAAAAATATGGTCCATTGCGAAAAATAAAATCTTTGTCTTCCTTTTGTTCAAAGAGGAAGGTATAAATTCCTCTCCCATGGAAGAAGTGGCTCAAAGAACCTTTGATAAGGGGAACCCATTTTTTTTGCAACCAGATCGCAACCATCTTCAAAGAAGGCCATATGTCGATAAATTGACCAATCAAGCCACAATCCACAAGAGCCAAACCCTTTTTCTGAGTTGTGGAGGGGGGAAGAGAAAACTTTGACATGTCGTCAAGTTTCTTAAGGAGGGTTGGGGATTCGTTTGACTAATAGAGGTCGCAACCATAGCGTGGAAGGCTTAAGCCTCATCATCCAGAGGGGGCAATGCACCCCCAATAGAACCATCCACATTGAGTGAACCAGAGTAGGGGAGGCCAAGTAGAGTTTACCAAAGTGAAGTTTTGCAATCATATTACCATTTGCTTAAGACAACATTTTTTAATTGATGTTCTTTATAGCCATTTTTCTTGAAAACATCATCCAAGTGATTAAGTTCCTGCTCCACATGATCACTATTTGGAACCCTAATTGAGCGAGTCTCCAGTGTGTTAATCACCCCAATTTTTTGGGCAAGGTGATGACGAGACTCGACATGGAGATCCCTGTCAATATGTGTCTTCTTGTAATAAACTTGGTGTGATAATGAGCCATCATTTTGCTTTGAGATGAGGATGTTAAGGAAGGGGATGTTGTTGTTATCCTCTATTTCCATGGTAAATTTAATGCTCTCATCCTACCTATTCAGATGATCTTTGAACCTATCCAAGTTTTCTCTACCATGAGGCCAACTTATGTAGGTATCATTGACAAATCTTTTCCATAGCTTGGGATTAAGAGGATGGGTTTCAATAATCTTGTTTTTAAACCAATCCATGTAAATATCAACTACAACAAGTGAGAAAGGTGATCCCATTATTACTCCTTCAATATGTTAATAGATGTTACCTCATAAGCTAAAATATGTTGATTCAAGGCACACTTTAGCCAAGGTTGCAGTCTCCTCATCAGTAATATCCCTGATAACATCGATTGCATCATTTACGAGTATTTTGGTAAAGAGTGAGATAACAATGAAACTAACCAGTAGATCTTGATCATCAACACTTGTATTATTGATTCCATTGATCATATGTGAAGAGTCTTTGACATAGGAGGGAGTTAGCAACTAGACCCCTGAGATTTTTAGTGAGATAATTGTCAATTTGTATGTGGGAGAGCCAATGGTATTAATGATTGGTCTTAGTAGAGAATTGATGATTTTTGGGGATTAGTTTGGTCTTCAAATCATCGAGAGAGAGGATTTTTTAATAGTCAATGCCACCTCCTTCATGATTTTATCACTAGGATCTTTGTTGAGTTCTTTGTAACTCTCGTTGTAAATGGTCCAACATTTTGTTTTCATAATCTGATATGTTCAAGATTACCCTAGTGTTGCCTTGTTAGCTCTCATCACCATTATTTATTTATTTTTATTTAACTTCTTCAATGCTATAGCTTCATCACTATTACTATTTTGTTTTGGCGGTTTGGAAATTCTAAGTAAAATAACACATTATAATGTTGGATATGAAAAGTTGACAACCATTTACAACCATCATCGTGGGATCAAATTAATTTGTTTTTTAACTTCAACCATTGTAGTGAATCGTGAGTCATTTTTAAGTTTAAGATTAATGTGATGTCTCTTTTATTAAGGTTAATGTTAACAACTAGTATTATCGAGGTCATTTTAATTGAAGGCCTTTTTTACCCCTCTTTATATATAACATAAAAAAAATTGTAATTATGTTCATGATTTCGTAGAAGATTTAATCAAAGTATTTGATTTAAAGATTAATCAAATCTAATTTAGAATTGTTTTCATTATTTAATAGCAAGATGTTATCAATATATAAAATTAGAGGACTAATTATTTTGTTGGATTTAACTATCACATTTTTAATCTTATCAATATTAATAGATTTAATAAAAAAACTTAAAATATAAAATTAATCAAATCATGTAATCATTAATAGAATTATTTAATCAAGTGTGTAAACATCTTTAATCAATGTATTTTATCTTCCCAAACAACAAAGATTCACCTTGAAAAAGAGTTAAACATTACATGACATTAAATGATCATAATTTTTTGCAATCACATTCCAAATTAAATGATTTCATATAACTAGAGTTAAACCTTATATGGCATCACAAGTTTAAATGATTTATACAAACCAAATTTAATTTAAGAGAGAAATCATTAATAATATTAGCCATTGACATACACATAATACATTTTATAAATCAAACAACATTGACATAAATGTGATGTGAAAAAGTGTAATATATACGAATCACAACATCAAAATTAATATGTGTCAAATATACATGACAACATATGTCACAACAATCAACATACTTGTCAACTATTGATGGGTCAGCCATTAGAGCCAGAGGCATTAGCACCTCTACTATGTAAGAATGTCGTCGCACGCTAATATAGATCTCTAGGATCTAAATGAGCTTATATGGTCTTGTGTATATGATCACTAGGTGGAGTAGCAGGTGTATTAGTAGGCCTAGTAGTTGGTGTTGTAGGTGGATCAGTGGTTGCATCGATAGGAGTATTTATTGGCACAAGTGGAGAAGCAAGTGGAGGAGGAGCATCCTTAGAGGTCTTGGCATCTGAAGATGAAAAAGATGAAGAAGCACATCTCGCGGATCATCTCTACTCAAACCTCACCTTGTGGCGTAGGATAGGGATACTGACAATATGTTGTATCAATAATTTCATATCGCAAGGTACGCTCACATAGATCCTTTCAAGGTTAAGATCCTACATGACCACTCTAGGTTGAACTGGCTCCACTCAGAAGCAAGACATCAATGTACATAATTGATCCTTGACCTAACAATGAAATTGGTGATCTAACCTCTATCTCATGCCATTTTTTTTCTCCTATGGTGGCTCAACATCCTCAACCATCTTCACATCAGGTTGGCGAGGAGACCCCTCACCGACACATGGGCCAATATTTGTAAAATAGTAAACAACAATAATTAGACAATTTAAACAATTTTTATAATCAATACCATGTGCATTAATTAAGAAGAAAATATGCAATTGGAATAATCAAAAGATATTATAATATTAGTTCTCTTGTCTACTAGCTTGGTTGGAGTGAATAGGATGTTTTGACACCCTTTCCAGTCTAACCTTGAATACAAATGTTGTACAAAATTGAGGATGTGATTGCCCCCACTACATAAAATAACAATAACATCTACACCTACTAGCCTACTCAGGTTTTTGTTGGGTATGTGTTATATTCTATGCATGATTAGCCTCATGTGTGATTCATTGCATTGGGAGGGGCTAGTAGGCTCTCCTTTCCCAAGGGTTCGAGGGCGGAGCCTGCGGAAAAAAATTGGGTGGTTTTGGTACACAATTTTTGACCCAAGGCTTTCTAATTCTGATTAAGGAATTAAGGTTGTAATCTAATCCAGTTCAATGAATTAAGGTTTTGGATGCTGCAGAATCATATATATTGTATTTATAAATGGTGAAGTTAATACAATGAGAGTTAGAGGTGTGGCTCTAAACATTTGATGGTTTTCCTAGTTAAGGGTTTCCAAGGTAAATTTATGAGTACTATGTGTGATTGCTATTGTTTTATATTGTTTTATAAAGAATCAGTATGTCCATTGTTATACAGTAAAGGTTTAAAACTTACATTTAGTATCACAACAATCATTGGATTTAGGGGGATGCCTTTGTTGCTAAGAGTTTGGTTATCTTGGGTCTGTGATAAACCCGGTTTTATTGGGAGCTCTACGGTGGTGATTCTTGTGGTGAAAGAGAATGGTGAGTGGTTCTAAAATTGAGATCGAGAAATCTAATGGGAAAAACTTTGAGATTTGGAAGTTGAAGATGGAGGATCTTCTGGTAGATAAAGAACAATGGGTCATTGTGGATCCTAATACTACACCTACGTGTATGTCAATGGAAGACTGGAAAAAGTTGGATAGGAAGGCAAAGAGCACAATCTGGTTGTGTCTTTCAGATTCACTATTGTTGAATGTCTCAAGAGAAGCTACAACCAAGGCATTATGGGATAAGTTTGGGGCTTTGTATCAGTCTAAGTCCTTGGTAAACAAACTTTTCCTTTGGAGGAAGTTGTACCTCTTGAGGATGAATGATGGAGACTCGATGACGGAGTATCTAAATGCCTTCAATACTATGGTAAGTCAGTTGTTGTTTGTCTACATCAAAATTTCCGATGAACATAAGTGCATTAGTTTGTCATGTTATTTTCCAGATTCATGGGATAGTTTGGTTGTAGCTATTGGGAGTAATGCAACCAAATTAAAATTTGATGATGTGGTTTCATCCTTGTTATTGGAGGAAATGAGGAGGAAAACGATGGATAGTCAAAGCACAGATTCCTTGGATATAAGTTAAAATAAGTCCTCGAGTGGGAAATCTAAATATAGAGGTAGATCTAAATCTCCAGGAAAATCCTTAAGGAAATGTTGTAAATGTGGTAAAATTGGGCATCATAAGAAGGATTGTACATCTAAAAGTGTTGAGAGAGGAATGGGATCTAATTATGTTCCTTCCACAAAAGGGAAGACCTCTTTAGAGGAAGGAGGGATTGTTTAATTGCCTTCTTCAAGCACACGTGCAAATCATGATGTATGGCTAGTTTATTCAAGTGATTCTTTTCATATGATTCCCCACAAGGAGCGGTTTTGTGAATATGAAAAGTATAATGGAGGTGACGTTTTCCTAGGGGATGACTAGACAAATGGAATCATGGAATGAGGTAAATTCATGATGTTTCTCAAGGATATAAGGATTAGAACACTCCCTGGTATTTTGCATATTCCATATTTGGATATAAATTTGATATATGTAAGTAAGATGAGTGATGTAGGGGTACATACTGTGTTTAAAAAGGAAACCTACAGAATGGTCCGAGGAGAACTGGTTTTGACGAGGGCAGTTAAGAATGGAACTCTATCCAAGTTGTTGGGAATCTCTATCAGTAATGGGTGTAACAGTTCTGTTGTTCTTGAGGGTGGAAATGAAGAAGAACAAACCCCTACGGTCTCTGGAGAAAATACAATGATGTGGCATCAAAGACTGGGACATATTGGAGATAAGGGCCTTTGAGCACTACACAGAGAAGGTATGGTTGAAGGTATGTCTAATTGTAAATTGGATTTTTATTTATGTGAACAATGCATATATGGTAAACAAAATTGGGCAAGAATCTCATCTAGAGCTACAAGAGCAAAGGGATTTTTAGAGTTAGTATACATTGATGTGTTTGGACCTATACATGTTCCATCACTAGGTAAATTGGTGTACTATTGTTGATCTCTCTTCTTGTCAAGGACAAGAGTCAACCTCTTAGGGCCTTCTTGAAAGACTTGTCAAGATTCCCTCTGCATTTTTATAGAGGTGGTACTTCTCTTTCTCACTCAAATATTCAATAAACTTGCTCAAAATAGAGATTCATACATTCATAACATGAACACCTGTGAGTGGAACAAGTGGTAAAACAACTGATCAAATAATAAATGAATTATAATAAAAAAATGATAACCTCACATGAAAGAATAACTATGTCAATTCATTCAAGTAATGAGAAAAGGGTTTCGAAGAAAGACTCATAGAAAGAAAATAAAGATGGTGGTCCAAAAATCAGAGAAATTTAAATGATTTCATTCATTAAAACTCATAAGATGCATAGGAGAAACACACGCGAGATCTCATACTTTATAAATAGTATGAAACCACAAATGTTATGAACTCCTAAAAATAACTCTCTGCGAGGGTAAAAAATATTACAAATTGAATGTTCAAGTTCAAATAAAGTGTTTTCCTATCCATGACACAATGTTCCTAATACTTAAACTATAATAGTAAATGTGTTCATCGAAATGGACTGCGATTGGGGCCCCCATGGACCATATAAAATAGTAGAGGTGTTATGATCCAACGCCTTAAAAATGATAAAAAGTTAATGAATACAGTCCACTTCAAGGGGGAAACCCCCTTTTACAACATATCCAATTCATAATACAACATGAGATGAGATAAGATGATCCTAAGACTATGTCTCCTTGGTATAGATATGAGACATATGGTACAATTATAATGAAAGGGTACAATGAAGGGTTCTAGTCGACATAGAAATATAACACTATAAATGCAATAATTCAATATATAGGGCTTAATAAGGGTTTTTAGAATAACATGACACTTTGACTATGGTTTAACATGTCCCTCCCCTTCAAATAAGTGTTGTTCTCAACACTTGACTAACCACGAGTGATTTTGCAAGAAGAACTCATCCTCCCATGTCGCCTCTTCCACTAGTAGGTTCTTCCATTTGACGAGGTACTTTGTAATTACTCGATTTCTTAATTGCTTCATCCTTGTTTCAAGGATTGTTTCGGGTTCTAGTATGATTTTCCCTTCTTCATTAATCTCTGGTAAAATAATTTGGACTGGGATCTTGTTGTCGATGACCTTCTTTAAGCAAGAAACATGGAAGACTATATGTACATGTGAAGATGGAGGCAACTCCAATTTGTAATCCATACTTCCAATCCTTTGCAAAACCTTATAGGGGCCATAATATTTGGGTGCTAATTTATTGTCCTTCTTTTGTTGCTTGAGGGACATCTATTTATATGGTTGTAGCCTCAAAAATACCCAATCCCCCACTTCAAATTCCCTTTCACTGCGATGTTGATCCGCTTGTGGTTTCATCCTATCTTGTGTTATAACCAAGTTTTCCTTCAATAGTTTGAGAACCTCTTCTTGGTCCCCTATGTGGTCCTCCATTGCTTTAGAATTTGTATTCACTTACAAGGGTGATGTAATGGATGGAGGATGATATCCATAAAGTTCTAGAAATGGGGACATTTTTTATGAAGTACGGAAGGATGTGTTGTACCACCATTCTTACAAGGAAACCACTTGACCCTTTGTTTCTGTTTATCATATGCAAAGCAACAAAGATATCCTTCTAGAAATTTGTTCACAATCTTAGTTTGCCCATCAGATTGAGAATGGTAAGATGAGTTATGAGCCAATTGAGTACCCAAACAAGAAAATAATTCAGTCCACAAATTTCTAGTGAAAATTGGATCTTTGCCACTTACAATAATCTTGGGGACTCCGTGTAGCTTTTGAACTATTTCCATTAATGTTGCGAATATTGTACTTGTTTTAAAAGGATGAGAAATAGAGGGAAAATGGGCATACTTTGTCAACAGATCCACTACTACAATGATGACAGTATTTTCTTCAGATTTGGGTAAACCTGTGATAAAATCCATTGAAACTTCTTCCCAATGTTGACTTGGTATAGCTAATGGTTGTAGGAGACCTGGCCTCTTGATTGTCTCTCACTTATTATGTTGACAAACCAAACATTCAGACATAAAATTTTGAACATCAGTTTTAATACCATCCCAGAAAAAATCCTTCTTGATCGTGTGGTACGTTTTCATAATCATGAATTTCCTCTTATAGGAGCAGTGTGCAATTTCATAAGGACTTTCTATTTGAGTTGGGAACTCTTACATAAATATAGGCTATCATGATACCATTAAAATTCATTTTTTCCATACAAAATTATCTAATGAAATGGGGTCCTCTTGTAGTTGTTGATTGATCTTGCATACATGTTGATCTTGCTTCCATTCCATCCTTACTTCTTCCACCCAATCAGATTGCAGAATAGAAATAACACATAATGAACCTTATGTTTCTTCTTCTTTCCTTGAAATGGAATTTGCCGCAACATTATGTTTTCCTTTTTTGCAGTTAATTTCAAAGTCATAACCTAGCATCTTTGTGATCGATTTTTGTTGCTCTTCGGATGATAATCGCTCCTCCAAGAAGTACTTCAAACTATCATGATATGTTTTTACTTTGAAGTGTCTTCCTATTAGGTAAGGGCACCATTTTTGAACTGCATGTAGTATGGCCAACATTTGTTTTTCATAAATGGGTTAGATTAAGTTTTTTCATCTAAGTTGGTTGCTTTCAAAGGCAAGGGGCCTTCCTTCTTGCATTAAAACTGCACCAATTCCATGGCATGAGGCATCACACTCCACAATACATTTTTTTGTGAAGTCAGGTGTGGCCAGGAGGAGAGTTGTACACATAGCATAATTAAGATTTTCAAAAGCTTTGGTTGTTGCTTCAGTCCAGAAAAATGCTTCCTTCTTTAATAATGTTGTTAGAGGTGTTGATATTTGACCATAGTTCTTGAAAAACTTGTGATAATAGCAAGTCAATCCTAAGAATCCTCTAAGCTTATTCAAGGTTTTGGGAATTGGCCATTCCCTCATAGATTTAATTTTGTTAGGGTCCACTTTTACACCTTCATGAGATACAATATGATCCAAATATTCCACTTCTTGAACCCCAAAGGCACATTTGGAAGGCTTTGCATAAATTCGTTGCTCTTCCAATAGTTGTAAAACTCTGTCAACATGTTGTACATGCTCTTCCTAAGATTTGTTGTAGATTAGTATGTCATCAAAAAATAGTAACATAAATTTTCTAAGAAAGGGCTTGAAAATAGAATTCATGGAGCTTTGAAATGTGGAAGGTGCATTAGTAAGTCCAAATGGCATAACAAAAAACTCATAATGAACTTCATGTGTTCTAAGAGATGTTTTGGGAATGTCTTCCTACCTCATTCTGATTTTATCATATCCTAAACAAAGATCCAACTTAGTAAAGAATTTTGCTTCATGCAATTCCTCTAATAATTCATCAATGATAGGAATAGGAAAATTATCTTTGATGATCATTTTGTTGATTTGTCTATAATTTGGACATATACACCACGAGCCATACTTTTTTGTAACCATCACCATTGGTGAAGAGAAAGAACTTTGGCTAGGTTGAATTATGACGTACTCTAACATTTCTTGGATCATACGCTCAATCTCACTCTTTCGTGTTGGATACCTTTAAGGCCTAATGTTAGGTGGTACACTTCCTGGTTGCAAATGAATAACATGGTCATGATCTCAAGCAAGTGGAATACCCTTAGGAATTTCACCAAATACCCTGGCATGATTGTTGATATCTATTTGGATATCTAATGGAGTAGAGGATATATATGGAGCATCTTTTTTCCAATCCCATTTATTGCCATTTAATTAATAAAGGTCCAAACACTAGGTACTCCCTAGGGTGAATCAATTAGCTTGGGGGGCAGTACCAAAGTGTCACTTCAAGGGAGAAGTACACATAGTGTCATGTGGGTATAGTCTAGCTTGTAACGCACTTTGTGTAAATCCATTAATCAAATGGGACATTTACGTTATGTGTTTGCTTTTGCAGGTCTTTGATTTTTTAGGCGAAGCATTTCATTTCTCTCAAGACCTCTTTGGGTGAGCATTTGGAAGGTTCATAATCATTCTTTTATCTTTTTCCAACAATCTCCGCTTTGGGCCTTTATCCCCTTCTTCCCATGAAATGAGGGATAACCCCTTCTTGGGTCGGTACACCCGAAGATCCCAAAAGGTAAGAAGATGAGGAGATGAAGTGTGGAAAGTGACAAGTATGGTCGAGAATGGCACGATGACTCATCAAGAGGACCTCCCAGTAGAAAACGTATGCCTAAGGGTGACCCACTTACCAGGGCGTAATGTCAACCACCAAAGTGAAACATGCCAAAGAGAATAATGTCCAAGCAACTGTTACATAATCAAAAGCAGTAATAAATGCAACAAACTCAAATGCCTCAAATATTTAAATGATACTCACCATAATACCTGACTTGTACCTCATGGAGCAAGACCCAATGTCCTCTAGAAGCCAGCTGATGTGGTGGATACCGTCGTGATGAACCTGGAGTTGTGGTGGCGAGGTGGGTCTTTGTCTGTGCAAGTGGGCATTGTTGGTCAGGCTGTCTCTTGGTACTCCATGTCTGCAACCTAAGGGCCTCGAGACGTCATCTCCTTAGTTATCCCTAGGATTTGGGGATAACACTCTTCAATGTTTGTAAAGCCTTGTAATGCAAGTGTGCAAATATTTGATGCCATAGCTCACACAAACTAATATTGTCATGTACCAGTGCCTGTGTTGGTCGTCCCAACAATCTGTATATACCTCCCTCTTGAACACCAATCATTGTTACAGAGTCTGTACTCAAGCCCTTAGGCCATACAAGAATCTATCCACTCACAAATGCAACTCTATAGCCTTTATCCTCCAATGTTGAGGTAGAAAGCAAGTTCTTCTTCAACCCTGGTAGATACAACACATCTTGTATATGAATAGTATCTTCAGACTCTAGTTAAAATGAAGTTGTCCCAACTCCTATCACTGCATACTTGGAGTCATCACCAAGTTCTACTCGCAATGTTGACTCCCTCTCAACCAAATCTGAGAGACAATTACGGGAACATGTCATGTGCCTGGAAGCACCACTGTTCACTAACCAAATATCACTGCCATATGCAATAGTGCCTGAAAGAGCGGAGACAAAGAATTACTCTTTCTGAAGTTCATCTGCAATCTCATCAAGTTTGTATTCCCTTGTCTTCTTCTGTGGTGGATGCTCATCAATATTGATTGTTGATGCATGTTTCTTTCCCTTCCTTTTCTTCCGAGGACACTAGGAAGCATAGTGACCAAATGTATGACAATTGAAGCATTTGATTTTTGAAAGATCCTTCTTCATCTGTTCTTTTACTGTGGCTGATCCTCTCCCTGTATTTTTCTTTCCAAAATTCCTTTTTCCTTTTCCTTTTCTTGCATGAGCTGCAAGAGCTTGAGTTCCTTCATCTTGGGGTTTCTGCAATCTATTTTTGAACAATGTTCTAGCCTCCTCTTGGACATAATCATTTCATAGCCGATCAAAATTTGGAAACTCCTCTCGTCCACAAATGTTCTGAACAAATGGTTCCCATGAAGAAGGCAATCCATTAAGAGTCATTGTAACGAGTTCTACATCATCAATGGTGTCTCTAATGGTCTTAAGTTGATCTCTCAAATGAGAGACTTTCATAAAATAAGTGGCAACTGAATTTGATTCGACTATCATGATACAATGGAGTTGATTTCTCAAAGCTATTTTCCTGCTAGTGTTCTTTTTCTGGAACAATCCCACCAAGCCATCAAACATTTCTTTGGCAGTTTTCAACTCAACAATGTGTGGAATCAAATGATATTTTACAGAATCTATCAAGATCCTCTTAGACTTTGCTTCATTATTTTTGTGCCTGGCTTTCTCTTCAACACTTTCTGGTTCCGAGACATTTTATTTTATATAATTTTGAATCTCATTTTCATCCAGGATGAAGAGTATCCCGGTCTTCCAGTATTTGAAATTTGTAGCACCATCCAACCTGTCTTCTTCTTTAAGACTGGACACCATCGGGTAGAGAAATAGAGAGTGACAAAAAGAGTTGGTTGCACTTTGTAGTGCAATCCTTTGGGCGACCACGTCCTGTAATTAGGAAAATCACGACCAAAGGGAATGTGGTTGCTCTGTGTGCACAGGCCGCTCGCGACCACAATCATACAATTGCAAAAAAATAAAAGATTTGAAGTAGATCTATCAGATCTGGCACTGAAAGCTTTTAACTAGCTTCAAAAAAAGAATTATACTAGCTCTGGCACTGAAAGATTTTAACCTCCCTCTGATACCATGTTAAATTTTCTGATTTTTAGATCTAATAATTATTGCCTTGTGATTTAAATGTTATTGTTATCATATAATAATTACACACTGAAAATATCAACAAGACTTAGTGGACTTGATGAGAGGTTGTTGTAAGTAAATATTTTATGAGATGATATATTACAATCGAGGGCCCTGATATATATACTTGGGAGGAGTGCATTTTTCATTAAATGGACATGTATTTTCCATTATTGTATTTTCATTAATTAAATTATGATTAATTATTGATTATTTATATATTTATACATTATATTATAAATATATTATTTATATATTATATTTATGTTGATCATTATTTCCTCACATGCACGTCTAATTAATATAGATCACTCCATCCTAGAGCAGGCAATGTGAGATTACCTCGAGTCTATCCACTCCTCGTCAGGAGAAAGACTACGCATGGTCCATTCACCACTAGCAAATCTCTTTGAGTAAATGAGTCATTTCCCTTGGCCAAATCAACATGACCAATCTGGGAGAATGTATGTCTGATGCTTCTAACTCAAGAAACATCAACAAGTTTGATGTATGCAATGGTCTGTACTAGACCAAACATTTCACATTCAATGGGATTTTTAAGGAATTGTATGTCAAAACCAAGGAATGAGCATTGGATTGATGTAAAGAGGGTTTTCAGGTATTTGCGTAGCACTACAGATTACAAAATTTGCTACCAAAGAAGACCCGGTGCAGACAAAGTGTTGGACATACATGTATTTGTTGACGTAGACTGGGTTGGATATCTAGATTGTATAAGATCTACAAGTGGTTATGTGTTTAACCTATTTGGAGGAGCAATCAATTGGATGAGCAAGAGAAAACATGTAGTGACACTCTCAACGACAGAAGTTGAATACATGGTAGCTACTCATGTGGGTAAGAAAGTTATATCGTTACAAAGGTTATGTTCAGGTATTGGGTTTGTACAACAAGTTATAAGGTTAGATTGTGACAACCATAGTGCAATCTTTTTGGCAAAGAACCTAGCTTATCATTCTAAGACAAATCACATTGATGTTTAGTATCACTTTGTAAGAGACATGGTTGAAGACAAGAAGGTGTTGTTGGTGAAGGTGGACACTTTGAACAATGTTGTAGATTCATTGACAAAGTCTATAAACACTGAGAAGTTTTCTTGGTGTAGAGAATAAGTGGGCATTGATTCCTTTAATTGTTGATCATGTAATCCTTTCCCCCCTATATCCAATGAAAACAACAAGTGGGAGAATGTTGGGTATGTGTTATATCCTTGGCCCCCCTGTATCCAATGAAAACAACAAGTGCGATAATGTTGGGTATGTGTTATATTCTTTGCACGATTCATTGCGCTAGGTGTAGTGGGGGGCAGAGCCCCCGAAAAAAAAATTATGTTGTTCTTTTTAATCCATTTTGGGCGGTTATGACAGATGGTTTTTCGGCTCATGGTTTCTAATTCTGGTTAATGGATTAAGGATTATCTATTCCAAGCCAATGGATCAAGGTTTTGGATGTTGCTGAATCATATATATTGTATTTGTAAATGGTGAAGTTAATACAATAAGAGTGAGATGTGTGACTCTAAACATTTGTTGGTTTTCCTAGTTAAGGGTTTCCAGGGTAAATTTACAAATACTATGTGTGATTTCTATACAGTTCCTTGATAGGTGTATCACAGGTCATGTTATTTCCATGGTGAAAATCTTGTTGATGCATATTTAAACCATAAGTGCATTATTGCATAAGTATATAAGATACATCAAATAAGGTTTAGCCATTTTGTAATGCAATATAGATTTTATTCAAAAAATTACAAAAACTCATTGGTGCACTTACTATAAGACACATCAAATAAGGTTTATCCATTTTTGTACAATATCAATTTTATTTAAAAAAAAATAACAAAAACTTATGGGTGCACTCCTAAATGAGATTCACCGATGCGTTTCAATTATCGACAAGCCATACAACATTAACTAACTAGTGCACTTTTACACTAGAAGCACGTCGATGCGTCTATATGTAAGTGGCATAGAATAGGGTGTAGACATTTGTTATGAAATATTGGTTCATATTTAAAAACATTGCATAAATTAATAGGTGCGCTTAATAATTTAGACATGCACTGGTGCATACCAACAAATAACACATCAATCAATAAACTTTTAAAAACCTATTGGTTCACCCTTAGGATACGTGTTATTAGTGCCTCTAACTATTGGGTACATCGATGCATGGTTAAACATAGATAAATAAATACCAATCCGTAATTCAATTTTCACATTCCTATGGTGCTTTAAACCATAGAAACATTGGTGTTGGCCATCCCTATACAACCACCCCATTGTTGGATTCCTTGATTTCTTTGCTTTGTTGGTGGATTTGGTTTGTTTTCAAATTTTGAAAAATAGTACCATATTTTCATCTTTTATCTATGTGGCAATCATGCCCTCTCAACAAGGAAGAGACCAAGTAAATTATTTGTCATCTCCTCATTCAATTTTTTAGCTATTTAAAATTTGGCTTTAATTTGCCTTTTTTCACTTTATTTTTTATTTTTTTATGCACGATGCATTGAAGCCATTTGGCTTGCACCAAAATACGTGATTTGTCCTGTTTATTTACATGACACATAGTTATTAGTGCACCCATTTAAATGAATCGTATTTCTAACCCCACCCCCCCAAGAGAAAGAAAAAAAGAAAAAAGAAAAATCTTGATTGGAGGCACCATTGGTGGCGCTCCTAAGTATTATAAGCACATAATTAAGAGAAAATTTAATTTAATCATTTTTAGAACATGTCAGTGCTCTAGGAAATGTATGAAGGCATTGTTCTTGGTTTCTGCTTACATACCAAGTGACTAGTAAATTCAATTTTAAATTGTAGATTTACTTGTGCATAGGTGTGCTTGGAAATGTACATTGGCACGTCAATAGTGCTCTTGTACATCACTAGCACATTGATTAAGCAAATGAATAAATATTAATCTCATAGTTTGTCGATGCACTAAATAACACTAAGAGGCACCATTTGTGGTGCTCCAATGTATTTTAAGCACATCATTGATCATGTTTTTAGCTTTATAAATTTCTTGCATTTGCTAGTGTGCTTGTCAATGTAATGAGTCACCATTACCGATGCTCTCTTACATCATAAGCACATCAATAATCAAAAGTTTGAAGTTAAAATTCCTTGCCTTGTCATTTCATTTCATGTTGGATAGACATACCATTGGTGGTGTGATTGAGCATACAAGGCACACTAACATGGTGTTGGTGTCCCTATATACATGACACATGGATTATTGATAATAGTATAAAAAACTTTATCGACTTTACCAATGCATTCATATTTAATCAAGAGCACCAGTTATGGTGTGTTGATAAGGAAGATGCACCAGTGAGAATGCATCTATGTTAATAAGGCATGTTGATAAAGAAGATGTATCGATGGCAATGTGTCTATGTTAAGAAGGTGCACTGGTGACTTTTACACATTTTATTTGCAAAAAAAAATAATTTCAATTTTTAATAAATATTACAAATGGTAATTTAGTATAGATTGTATATGTTTATGTTATATATAAATATATGTATGTATATATACGCACATGTGTGTGCACCCAATGAAATTTGTATGTGAATAAGAGACAGTGACGATGACAACAACAACAATGATAGTTGACACATCCAATTTTGTTCAAGAGTGGGAGGCTTGAGAGAGGGGGGACACATATATACCCTCACCTTATTAGAGCATGTTCTTGTGTCATTTTGAGGAATGTTATATTCCTCAAGTTTTACGAGGAGGATTCATCCCTTATACATAACACATGGTTGTTGACACAATTGATCTCTCGTTGGGATCATACTAGATAGTGTTTCAGGGTTGGTCCTAATCTATGGTATCAGTGCACAGAAGAGGATATTTATTTCATTAACGAGTTGTCTAGAAGAGGGGATGAATTTCTCTAGTTCCTTGATTTGTCACTTGGCTTCATGGGAGAGAGCCAATTGTCATATGTGTAGAGATATGTCAGTGTGGCCATCAATGACCCTAGTGGATTCTAGGTTGATGGTGGCCAGTTGCATCTAAATCCATTTGGCACAAAGGAGTTTAGGTGCTTGTCGCTTATGGTCACGACACTAGCATGATATACCGATGTTGGGAAGAACAATAGTTTCCCTCTATTGCATTATGCAAAGAATTTAGTTTTGAGGCCCAGACTAATAATGCGGTATGCCATTTTTTTATATAATATTGTTTTGCTCTGGATATTTGTTGTGATGTTTTTGATGGGAGGATTGTCTTCTTATTTTCTTCAAGGATATTTACTTTATTTTTTGAGAGGTTTCTGGTCACTCAATCGACATTTTACCACCTTTGATGTGCATGTGCGGGGAAATGTTGCTGAAGAGGGACAATAGAAGTGATCATACAAGTTCATTAGTTTAGAGACATTATATTTGCTAGCTAGTGAAGATGATCATGTCCTTGGCCTTGTACAATACCCCTACACGAGGATGGATTGGAGAGGATGTTCAAACGTCCTATTTAATCAGAATCAACCACTATATGCGAGAGGTAATGTTATCCTTTTCTTTTGATTAATCTAGTTGCATATTTTTGTCTTATTTAATGCACATGTAATTGATTGTATGAGCTTGTTTAAATTGCCTAATTATTATTGTCCACTATTTTGCAGATGTTGGTACATATGTTGGGGAGGTGTCTCTCCACCATGACGAGAAGATGACAATACAAATGAGCCACCTTAGGTGTAGAGATCTAGAATGCCAGACATATTGGATTGTATATTTAGTTAGTAGGTGATAGATCATATATGTGCATTGATGCCTGACCACATAATGGTTGCTCTACGAGCTCGGGAAATCAAGCATGACCTTGAGCTTGCATTGATATGTGTGAGCCTTCCCCATGACATGATGTTATTTATGCATTATGTTGTCAGTGCCTTCAACCTACTCGAGAGGTTGAGGGATGCTCAAACTTCTTCTTTGGATTCCTCTATTGAGGACTATACTCCTCCACCTCCACCATATCCTCCAACAACAAAATGACCACCATCTCATCCACTAGCAGATGACCACTATCTCCTCTTCCAGTAGTAGGTTGAACACCATATCCTCTTCTAACAATAGATCGATCACCATCTCCTCTTCTAACAACAAACCGACCACCATCTCCTCCTCTAGTAGATCAACCACCATCTCTTCCAATATTAAATTGACCACCATCTCCTCTATCTATAGATTAGCCACCATCTCCTCCTTAGTGGCTACATTCTACATTATTATATGGTGGAGGTATTGATGCTTTTGTCTATGGTGGCATTGTTGTGATGTATATTTTACATGTATATTTGACATTTATATTTGACTTGAGTTGTGTGTGTGTGTGTGTGTGTGTGTGTGTAATGCATAAAAATATCATTAGGAAAATATAGATATAATATAAACATTCTATACTAACTTATCATTTGGGAAATTCATTTAATATTGATTTTAAAAATTGTTGCATAAAAAAGTGTATAAAACAATCGGGTGCACCCATTTGATTCAAGTGTACCATAGTTGGTGTGCTCATGTTTTTTAAGCACACTGAATTCTCTTATGTGCTACAAATGTAAGAACTTACCTTATATGCATTGTTGTTATTATTTAAACAATGCATTGATTAGCCTGATAAATTAAAAAATATCATTGGTCCATTGTGAGGTCTAAACATGGGTGTATGTTTATTAACACATAATACTCATACAAAATGCCACTATTTTTTCATAGAGCATGGCACATATGGTATGCCATTTGATGTGCCCATATGAGACAAAAACATTGTTAATGGTGCACTTAGTTATCCATAGTAGCATTGATAATAGCGCTAATATGACACTATGACACATGACACATTACATGTCATGTGGAAATAAACTTTTGAGATGGCTAAGACAGATGAGCCACCTTAGGTGTAGAGACCTAGAATGCCAGACATATTAGATTGTATATTTAGTTAGCAGGTGACCGATCATATATGTGCATTGATGGCTGTCCACATAATGGTTTCTCTACGATCTTGGGAGATCAAGCATGACCTTGAGCTTGCATTGATATGTGTGAGCCTTCCCCGTGACATGATGTTATTGATACATTATATTGTCAATGCCTTCAACCTACTCGAGAGGTTGAGGGTTGCTCGAACTTCTTCTTTGGATTCCTCTATTGAGGACGATACTCCTCCACCTCCACCATCTCCTCTTCCAGTAGTAGGTTGGCCACCATATCCTCTTCTAACAATAGATCGACCACCATCTACTCTTTTGACAAAAGACTGACCACCATCTCCTCCTCTAGTAGATCAACCACCATCTCTTCCAATAGTAAATTGACCACCATCTCCTCTATTTGTAGACAAGCCGCCACCTCCTCCTTAGGTGCTACATTCTACATTATTATATGTTGGAGGTATTGATGCTTTTGTCTATGGTGGCATTGTTGTGATGTATATTTTACATGTATATTTGACATTATATATATATATATATATATATATATATATATATATATATATATATATATAATATGAACATTCTATACTAAGATTTATATTTGGGATGTTAACAATATTGATTTTAAAATTGTTACGCTATACTAAATTATCATTTGGGATATTCATTTAATATTGATTTTAAAAATTGTTGCATAAAAAAATGTATAAAACAAACTGGTGCACCCATTTGATTTAAGTGCACCATAGTTGGCGCGCTCACGTTTCTTAAGCACACCGAAATCTTTGATGTGCTACAAATGTAAGAACATACCTTATATGCAATGTTCTTATTATTTAAACAACACATTGATTAGCCTGATAAATTAAAAA
This sequence comes from Picea sitchensis, assembly GCA_010110895.2. NCBI lineage: Eukaryota > Viridiplantae > Streptophyta > Pinopsida > Pinales > Pinaceae > Picea > Picea sitchensis. The sequence continues at coordinate 65,988 of SNQJ01S0012871.1, forward strand.
ATATCACTGGTCCATTGTGAGGTCTAAACACGGGTGTATGTGTATTAACACATAACACTCATACAAAATGCCACTATTTTTTCGCAGAGCATGGGACATATGGTATGCCATTTAATGTGCCCACATGAGACAAAAACATTGTTAATGGTGCACTTAGTTATCCACAGTAACAACGATAATAGTGTTAATATGACACAATGACACATGACACATGACACATTACATATCACGTGGAAACAAACTTTTGGTATGGGGTGCACCACCACGATAGGAAAGCACTATCGTGCCTAAATATCGATGCATGTGTATTAACATGTTGCATCAACAAAAGGTGACACCATTCCTACTAGGAGCACTAAAGATCATTACACATGTTTTATGCTGCTTGATGGATGAATAAGAAAGATAAGCCAAAGTAGCACCAATAAAGGTGCTACTATTGTAAGATAATGCACTGTATGTCTTATGAGAAGAAAAAATTGAAATGACGATGCACCACCCAGATAGGATAGTACCATTACAATGTGCTTAATCATCCAAGTGTGCACCACCATTGCTTGGTGTAGTTACCATAGGTGTGTAATTTGCATTAACGGGTATAGAGCATTGCTCTTGGTGCTCCATTACATTCCTTACTGCATTCAATATTGCAATAAATTCATGCATGATTCATATTCAAATTTCTGGTGCACTTATAATATAATGGAGCACGACCCTCCAATGTGCCTTGTAAACACATTGAGGTTCATTGCAAGGAAAAATTGGGTCACATCAATGACATTTTTGTTAAAAAATGGAAAAACCTAGAATTAAAAGACTAAATTGAAAATTTAAATTGGAGAAACTATAAATTAAGGTATAGTCATCAATTTACTTGGTCTTCTCTTTGTTGCGGAGGCATGGTTTCCTCACAAATAAACAAATGTAGATTTGGGAGGTTTTGAATAATTCCAAAACTAACACAAATTAGTCATGGAAGAGGAGGACTAGCGAAATCTAACAATTCGGTAGCACTTGACAATGGGGTGCTCATAGGGGGATCATGAACATTAGTGCTTGAATGCATGTGAAGCACTAGAGGAAAGTTAAAATGAAAATTCGGTTTGGTAGATTTATTTATTTATTTTTATTTTACCCTACCACAATGTGCCTTGTATCCCAATGCATCGATGCATTTATCGGTATGGGGCACACCACTAAAAAATATTTTTATAATTTTTTTTAACCTACCTTGATGTGCATGTTAGTGACACCACTGCATTTATATGTTTACTACACATCGTTAACCCTTTTTCCCTTTTTCTTGTTAATAAACGTTTGGACAATAGGTTTTTATTTAATCCCGAGGTTGCTCCTTGTATGAAGACACACTCATGCGATGGTATGCTTATGGTGCACAAGGGTGGTTGTATGTTTAGTGTGCATTGAATAACAATTTTTCTTAAACCCATTGTGGTGCACCTTGTATCACTTAGCACCATTGTAGTAAAATCTATTTGGCTCATCTACAAGCAGTTTTGTTTTTTAAATGTTAGCTGTAATGTAGTGTGCATGGTATTGTACACACTGGTGCATACATAAGCTATTTAAGCACCACTGCCTATTTTTCTTAAATTGTCATTTTACAAAATTGGAGTTTTTTTTTATTTAACCCTAAAACCAATGCACCTTGTAGCATGACACATCGATGCATTTTAGTTTACAATAAATACTGGGGCATTTATATGTTTTGTATGCATTATGTGTCATTTTTTTTCTTTCAATGTTCCTATTTTATAGAATTCGAGCACGAGAGGCAATTTTTTGAATTATTATTCGCGGTGTGATTATATATACAAATGCATCAATGCACATGTTATGAAAGTGCATCAATGTGTTGGAAAGTTTTAGGTGCATTGAAAAATAAAAACCTCCACCCATCTATCTTCACTAGAAACCTTCGTTAAAAATAGAACATGGAGACATGTTTACACTAATTGGTGTTTTCCTTGTAGTGCAACTTGGAGGATCGACGAGCTTGACTAGTTGGATGACCAAAGTTTACCAAGTCATTTTGGGGTTGTTGCCTCTAATCTATTTAGATAAAGTTAGATTGCACCCAAACTAATTTATTCCCATGATTCAAGGAATATATTATCATCATTCGTTGTGCTTGAGGTTCTTTCATAGACTCTTAGTATTGTCATTCCAATAATTTGAGTCTCTATGATCTTTCACATCATTTCGAGCCTTGCCTTATTGTAGCTCATTCTTCTATATTAACAATATAATTACACTTTGGACTCTTTAGAATTAGGTTCTCACTGAACTTTGGAACTAGGGAGATATTGAAACCTTACATAACAATGAGAATAAAGACTTTATCAATTGGTCATAATGTAATCACAATTAAGAGCTAATTTCCTTTAAAGTAGGGACCTATATATCAAATGCAAATAACAAAACAAATATATATATATATATNAAGGTTATTGAGTAGGATGTAAAATTGCTTTTGATTGAATAAGAACTCATCTTTATTAGATGTAAGAAAACAAGTTAACAATTCAAAACCCTAAGACAAGATTGGAAGTCTAACGCCTTATAAACTACTATTGAGTTATTTTAGGTAACCAAGTTTTATCTATAAACAATGATGTTATTTCACACTAAACAATGATGTTATTTCACGTTGGGACTTTGAGTAGCATCAACTTTTTCATGCTTTAAATATATACATATCAAACTCACTCACTAGGGTAAAAAGTTTCAATGTGATTGGTTAACTACAACTTTACTTTCCTTAAGTAGTAAGGGTGGGTTTTAGCGAGTGATGATATACGTAGGCAATATCTTCGTTTTAAAAGCATCGTGAGATGACTTAAAAATGTATAACGAAAGATCACATTCTGTTCTTATATCAACAACAAAGAGATAAATAGATAAAGGCTTTTGTTATTGATAGGTTCCACAAGCGAACTTGGGATAAAGGGCTCGGGAGAAAGAAAGAGTATTATATTAAAGAGTTTAACCCCACATACAATCATCATAAAAAAACGTACATAGGAGCCAATATATCTTGGAGAGCCAAAATGCTTATTGCCCAATTAAGAACCAATTCCCATCAACTCCGTTGTGACACTGGGCATTGGAAAATACCAAAAGAAGCTTGGGAAGAAAGGGTGTGTGTGTTATAGAAGCTTGAGAAGAAAACATTTCATTTTAGAGTGTGAAGCCTTCAAAGACAATAGGACAGCTCTATAAGTATCTTGACAGCTAGCTCTTGGAATAACTTATTCAGCGAGGGGACAGTGGATAAATTGGGGGAGCTCATCATCAAGTGGATAAATTGGGGGAGCTCATCATCAAGTTGAATAGGAAAAGCGCTGAACTGCAGAAATCAGTGTGTGAGGCGGTTTGTCCGATAGGCTATTGTTAGCCTTGTGGACGTTAAAATCATTTTCTTTCTTTCTATCAATTTTGATATTGAGCTAAGGCGGGGGCCGCGCGTTTCTGTATCGCATTCGAATTTCTTCCAAAACTTGTTTGTTTTTATGCTTCCTTCCATCCATGGAAGTCTGCTGCATTTCTCACCAATTTTCCAAGGCAGCATCCGCAAACCCTGATAAAATCGCAATACTTCACGCAATTGGAGGTCTTCATATCAACGAAGACGCATGCAACACTGAAGAAGAGCCTCTTCCTACCCGTCACGGGTTTGATTCATCTCCAATATATGCAGGGGACGTGGTTTACACGTACGCAGAGCTTCAATCTGCTGTAAGCGCACTCGCTATTCGCATTGCGAACGTACTTGCCGGTGGCAAAGATCCCGACTTGATCACTCCTACGGGTATGTATACTTAGTTTAAGTCAGACTCCTTTTCCCTCCATTATTTTGAATTCTGTTAGGCCTTTCTTTCAAAAGTAAATGTCATAGAATTCTTGATGGGATGCCAGGGGCATAATTGAAATTAAAGACGGCAAATGTCCAAAGATTTCAGGATTAGGGAATTCTCCTAGATTAGGTTTCTGCAGAAAATATATATACATACAGAAGTCGAAATAATATCTAAATCACAATTTATAATTTAAAACCTAGAAACAGACTTGAGTGGATTTATGGAACAATGAATACTAAAGATGATTGGCACCAAGATCCCGACTTGATCACTCCTACGGGTATGTATACTTAGTTTAAGCCAGATTCCTTTTTCCTCCATTATTTGAATTCTGTTAGGCTTTTAATTTCAAAAAGAAATGTCATAGTATTCTTCTTCTACAACTTCAACTATAATTGGGATGCAAGGACGTGCATATTTGAAATTAAAGACGGCAAATGTCCAAAGATTCCAGGATTCGGGATTCTCCTGGATTAGGTTTCTGCAGAAAATACATATACACTCTGAAGTCGAATAATGTCCAAATCACAATTATATAATTTAAAAGTTAAAACCTAGAAACAGACTTTAGTGGATACATGGAACAATGAATACCAAAGATGATTGACACCAATGCCTCTAGCCCAAAATCTCCGAACAAATGTTGGAAATAAGAATAAAAGAGATGGTCCAAAACCCTGGTTCCGCAGTTACAAAAAATAGTGATGCCACCAGCCCATAGCCACGGATCAGCTTAAGAAGAGATGGTTGAAATAAATCGTTAGGGAAACCCTAATGCTGGGTGCTCCAATCTATGGACAAGATCTCTGAAACATGTGCATAAAACAGGCCCAAATGGCCTCAAATAAGGTGCTTTTCTCTTGCCAACAATGCACCATGAAAACAACCTCGAAACTCTTCAAGTTAGGCACTCTTCCGCATGCCAAAATTTGATCATAAAATATACTAACATGAGCATCCAAGAAGAAACCCTAATCAGCAGTGATATGATAAGGGAAAGGTTCACACCTGCTTTGAACCCAAGCTAAGATTCACAAGTCATAGTAGGAGATTGAATGAAACTAAAACATGTTGATATTATGGTAGCTGAGGGAGGTATTTATCTCCACGTGTAAACCTGATGAGAATAGAATATTCCGGGAAGCAAGAAGAAACCCCAATTAGTTGGTTAATAACCCTAGAAGACAAGTCGGCTCAAGAGAATGATTTGTATTAGGTTATTAGCCTCCAAGAGAAGAAGTCGACTAAAAGGTAATATTATATACTAAGTAATTAGTACCCAGAATGAGAAGTCAGTCCAGGCAGTCTGGCAGAAACAGTATAAATATAGGAGGCCAGTCTTCATTTTGACAGGCATTCTCAGAACTGCAAAAGTACACTTGTGCGCAAGTCTTGGGAGCAGTTGCTGCTGGCAGTTTTGCAATCTGCATTTTCGGTTTTTCTAGGGTTGGACTCTCTGATCAGCTTTTGTTACTCTTGCTTGGTGTGCTATCCTTGGAGAGAGATGCGCTATTTTGTTTGGCTATCTAGCCTAGGGTTTGCTTCCGGAATGATTCTCTGTCAAGGTTAAGGTGCTCGGGGGTGGCTTTGGCCTATGGTTGGGTGACAATATTGCTATATTGTCTATGGTTAAATGAGCACATCCATTATATTCTAACAGGTTATGGGCCCACACTATCTTCGGACAGTCTAACCGCTGGAAGATAGATTGGGAGGATTTGCTCAAGTTGCCATTGCAGTTGTAGCCAGTTTCTGCTGCAGCAACGAAACCCTAACCCTCTCGTTGAGGCACCTTAAGTGAAGAGATTGACCTAATTTCTGGATAGACTAGTGCGCCCTAGCCTAGCGCATCTCTTGGTACTCTTAGCAAGCTAAAATGTCAAGTTTGAGTTTTTGGTCAAAATCAAGGGTTGACCAAGTCAAAGCAGTTATGACTTACTCTATGAAGTCAGAAAACAAGTTAGAAGGAGCTTCTAACTTTAGAGCATGGAAAACAAGGATTGATCTCATCCTTGCCAAGAATAAAGTGTTGGATATCCTGAAAGGAAAGATTGTGGAACTAGAGTTTGAAGAAGGAAAAGAGAAGGAACCACAAAATGTTGCAGTTATGGAGAAGTTCAAAGACAATGACATCAATGCTATGAGTATCATAGTGGACTCTATAAAAGACCACTTGATACCCTACATCTCCCATCTTGACTCATCTAAGAAGATGTATGATGCCCTAACAAACCTCTTCTCAGTCAGAAACATTGGACAAGTAATGAGTCTGAAGAATGAGCTCTGTGACATGAAGATGAATGATGATGACAGCATAACATCATACTTTGTGAGAATCTCTCAGTTAAGAGATCAACTAAGAGATCATTTCAGAAAAGGAACTGGTAAATATAGTACTCAATGGTCTTCCCAAGACATGGGATGCATTTGCTGTAAGCATGAACACAAGGAAGGAGTATCCTACATTTGAAGAACTTTGGACTTGCTGTACACAAGAAGAATCAAGGATCAGTGCAAAAGAGAAACCCCAAAAGAAATACGATGATCAAGCCTTCACAACAAGGTTTAAGAATTTCAGGAATAAAAAGAAGTTTGGCTTCAGGAAGAAACCAAATTAAGAGAAAGATATGTCAAAAATACAATGTTTCAACTGTCGAAAATATGGTCACTACAAGAATCATTGTCCCGAGCTAAAGAAAAAGAAGGAGACACACGAAGCATCAGTTGCCAAAGAAAGGGAACCCTCAAAGAAAGCCAAGTAGGACAAAACAAACTTCTTCTTCTAAGATAAGGTAACAATACTCTTCATAGTTCTTATACATACCATGTTTACATAGTCTCTGTACATATCTTGCATATCTATTTCTTAGAAGATAAGATGTTCGAAGAGAAACTATATCTATGGAAGAACAACAAGATAAGGATTGCTATCACGATGACTACAAGTCAAGCAATACACATGAAAGGATGAAGTACATCAACAACCCCTGGTAACAATTCATGTGGAAGTTATTACATAAGTAACAGCTGCAAGATAAGCCAAAATTAGAATCAATCTTGAAGAAACCTAGAAGAAGTAAAGACAGAAAGAAGTCAACAATCAAGAGGAAATTGGAAAAGGACTTATGACACTTTGTAGAAGGCAATAAGGATGCGGACGGAAGCGTGGGCTGTCTTAGTTGGAGGGAGCTGATTACAGAATTCCAAAAGATGAGCATGCATTCATGCATGAAGCAAGGATTAGGAGGGAGCTAATCCTAAATAATATGATCCATTGAAGACGATGAAGTATCTATCCATGTTTCCATCAATGGTAGCAACCATGAAAAGCAACACGTGTTCAGTTTGACTTTAGAAGAAGTCTTCTTCGAAAAGAAGCCTTAAAGTATCCTTGGTTGTCCCTCCACATCCATGATCCTATGATGAATGGAAGAAGTTGGAATCTTCAAGGCATGGAATCTATAGAAAACTCCATGGACCCAAGAGCTAAAGAGAAACATGAAGAAGAACATGAAGATTCCAAGAGAGAAAGAAAATCCAGAACAACCAGTTATTGTATCGAGAATCACAGGATTACCAGCCTGGTCTGAACTCACTAAAAACAATCAAGCAGAGGAAATGAAAGTTGTGATGAAGAACAATGTATGAAAGACTTATGAATTGCGAGATCCAAAACTAGAGTTTCTCCTAGATGGAGGGAGAAGACTATGATGATTGCTTGTTTCAGTAAACCAGACATACCTCTACATGAGTCATTATATCGTCTGCAATATCCATGGGTTGGAGTTTACATCAGATGAATGCAAAGAGTGTTCTCCAGAATAATTGAACAAAGAGCGTATGTAGAGCAACCTCAAGGCTTTGAGGTATACCAGAAAGAGACCCTCGTATGCAGATGAAAGAAGACAACTTGGTGGAGAACCTCCAATGCACAACAGAAGCGTGGCGAAAACTTTCTATAACAGAGATATTCTATCAAAATGGTTACTCATAACTCCAGGATGATGGATTGCCAATCCATGACAAACTCTCATGATAGCAGAAGAAGTACCACTTGGATATGTTCCAGTTTGACCCTTGCCACGATGTTGTGAACTAGCAGGAAACAAAAGAGATGAATCCAACTATGATATACTATAATGATCAGAGCTATATGAAGCCTTCAGAGAAAAACCAGTGTTCCAGAAAAACCAAAGTACATTGAGATCAAGCATTATATTCTCCGTGATGAGGTCCAGAAAGGAGAAGTGGTTCTCAAATATATCTCCACAGATGAGTAGATAAGCATATATTTTGGTAAAGCCTCTATCCAAGATGAAAGAGTTTGCATACTCAAGAAACAAGCTGGAGCTCGTGGAGACGACTTCCTTATTGAAAAAGGAAGAAATGACTCTCAGGTTGGGAGGGAGCACTCATGTGTTATTGATTTATGGACAGTCATTTTTCAGTTCGAAAAATGGTCCAGGATGAGCAGTTCCTTTCCAGTTCGGAAAGTGGTTTGAGATTTCTAACGGACAAGCATTTTCCAGTTCAGAAAATGGTCCAGATCGAACGGTCATTTTCGTAATGAAAATGGTTCGATGGATTGCTGATGTACCATAGACAACGATTCCCCTTGTGGCCAGTGTGGGGGAATGGTCTAGGACTATCTTTCTTCTTGACAATCACTCTCAGTAGTGGTCAAGAAGACTAGTTCGCCTGCCGGACAGTCATTCTTTCGAAGCTCATAGTTGTGAGCAGTTTCGAAGAATGGTCTGTTTTGGAGGTTGGTGCAGGACAGTCATTTCCTTAGGAAATGGTTTGGACAGTCATTCCCTAGGGTAGATTCATTCTCTCCAGGTTGCACTTTGTTTAGTGTCGGAGGAATGGCCCAGTTAGGTGAATGGTCCAGGTTCAACAATTAGGGACAGACATTACCTAGGGAAGATTCATTCTCTCCAGGTTGCACTTTGTTTAGTGCTGGAGGAATGGCCCAGATAGGTGAATGGTCCAGGCTCAGAAATCAGGGACAGTTATTCTTCCTTGCTTGAGAAGAATAGTCCAGATAGCCCATCATTGATGTTTTACTCTTTGTGGGTAGATGCTCTTCCAGATCTCACAGATGTGAGTGGAAGAATGGCCGAGATAACTTAGTTTATATTATGATATTGTTTCTGTGCAGGTTGATATCAGATGATATGATTGCCATGGAGACTGTATGTCTTTGGACAATAGATGTATGCTACTGTGGTGGATGTGTTCCACTGATTGTGACTATCTGTCACTGATCAAGTAGCTGTGTGCTACTTGGTGTGGTAGTGTACCATTGGATTGTAGTTGTGTTCTACTTGTTGAAATAATGTAACTACGAAGAGCATTCTTATTATTATTTTATTATTGGATTAAATCCCCATTGTGGATTAATCATGTCATTATTATTA
>SNQJ01S0012871.1:75298-90530 GCA_010110895.2 Picea sitchensis
GACAATTACAAAGTGCAGAATAAGAAGTCGGCCCCAACAGTTATAATGGAAGACCCAAAATTAATTAAAGGTGGGTTTACCCACCCAGAGTGAGAGGTCGGCCCTGCCAGATTGTGACCTTTCACACATGCCAGTTTGATATAAATAAGAGGCTAGCGCCTCACTTCTTACACACACAACTCACTTGCTCATTCTCTTATGAGGCAAGCTGCAATTACAAGTTGGAGAGAGGAGAAGAAGAGTGGCGCATCTCTTGGGGAGGACTATCTGTATTGGTTTGAGTTATCTCTTGAACATTGTATAAGCTATTTATGATAAGGAGGTTTTTGCTGGGTTTTCTTCCCCTAGAGGGTTTCCCAGGATAAATGTCGTGTCTCTTGTGAATGTGTATTTCTCAGTGATCTTGTTCTTATGATGTATCTATTGAAATGCAAAGAACTATAATAATGGCATAAACATTAACACTACTATGGATAGACACAGTTGTGTTCTATTGTATGACATTGTTTTGATTGCCTTGTAAACTATCAAAAGTATTAAAAATGATTATTAGCTAGATGGATGGTCAATGTGTTGGTGGACTGACATTCTCCAGGTGGAAAATGGTCCAGGACAATTATTCTTCTAGGACGTATGTCCAGATTAGAAGAATAGTCCTTGTAGCCCGTGGTGTGGCTTCCAACATTTGTTGGAACAATTATTCTTCTAGGACATATGTCCGGATTAGAAGAATGGTTCTTGTATCACTCTGTGGAGTGAGTGACTTATTCAACATCATGTTTGATTACTTAGATGGAGTATGGTTTCGGGAGATGATGCAGTTGATATTGTCAGATGACACTGATAGTGATGATGGTGCTCATGATTTTATCATGAGATAGCCTGTGTGGCTATGAGGATGCTACCAATTCAATGGTATGTTTGTGCTCAAGACCATTGCCTTCAATACCTTCCTAGCTAGGAGGGAGTGTTGATATTATGGTAGTTGTGGGAGGTATTTACCTCCACGTGTAAACCTGACGATAATAGAATATTCCGGGAAGCAAGAAGAAACCCTAATTAGTTGGCTAATAACCCTAGAAGACAAGTCGACTCAAGAGAATGATTTGTATTAGGTTATTAGCCTCTAAGAGAAGAAGTCAGCTAAAAGGTAATATTATATACTAAGTAATTAGTACCCAGAATGAGAAGTCGGCCCAGACAGTCCGGCAAAAACAATATAAATATAGGAGGCCAGTTTTCATTTTGACAGGCATACGCAGAACTGCAGAAGTACACTTGTGCGCATTGTAGTTGGTAAGTTTTGTGCGCAAGTCTTGGGAGCAGCTGCTGCTGACAGTTCTGCAATCTGCATTTTCGGTTTTTCTAGGGTTGGACTCTCTGATCAACTTTTGTTACTCTTGCTTGGTGCGCTATCCTTGGAGAGAGGTGCACTATCTTGTTTGGCTATTTAGGCCAGGGTTTGCTTCCGGAATGATTCTTTGTCAAGGTTAAGGTGCTCAGGGGTGGCTTCGACCTATGGCTGGGTGACAATATTGCTATATTGTCTATGGTTAAACGAGCACATCCATTATATTCTAACATAACAAACCCAAAGTCTTGCATAAACTAGAAGAAAACAACACTAGGGCAGCAGAAGGCTTGAAGATAAATAGGCCAATAGAGCGAAATCCTAGTAAGAGAAAGTAAACATGGATAGATGCACTAGAGAGAAAAAAAACTCATGCGCACGAGAGAGAGAAAAGTCAGAAGCATAAGTGAACGACAAAGATACAAGTGCCCTTAGGCATAAAACACTTTATAAAAGAATGATGCCCATAGGCTAAAGAATGATCAAGAAGATCACAATTCGATGTTATACAAATGATAGTTGTGGTGTATTTATATTGTAATGATAGGTTTTGGTTAACGTTGACCTAGTCAACTTGTACATGTATGCTCAATAATCTCTCTTGGGTAAAGCATCCTACTTGAGTTGTAATGCCTCACCAAATACATTAATGAGACAATATGAGTTGGTCGAATGTGAGGATTACACCATTCTCAACGATTCGATGAGGATCGCTGGGCAGATGATGGGATAGGATCCAATGAAGAACTATAATTTTGGTTTGGAGAATAGCTACCAAGTGTTGGAAGAGTAGTATAAGCGATTTAAGAGGACATGCTAACTAATGATTAGGGAAGTTGAGCAAATGGTGCATAAATTGAGAGGTTGGTGGGTGGAAGACGGTGCTAGTGATAGGGAAGTTGAGAACTTGCAAGAGATCAATTTGCATTGCGAAGGAAGAGATGAAATATTGGAAGGGAATCAATGCAGGCATGTTAATGACCATAATTGTCATCTTAAGCATTTATTTGGTGGGATCATCGAGTTTTCATTTTACACTGATACAATAACAATCCTCGTCATTCACAATGAAGAACTAAGCTGGTAAAGTTAAAATGGAGCTTGGTTTGGAGGAGGGTGGGTTAAAGGAAGAGGAATCACCTTAGAGGAGATTAACCATGACAATTTTGAGGCTCAACATCCCTGTGAAAATAGAAGGATTGTAGGGACATGGACAAGGGAAATGGGTGCATGTGATGGGGGCACGACTTGGTTAAATCCCAAAGAATGGAGACGGAGAGCACTCATTCCCATATGATCTTGGGCATATAAGGGGTGGAAGGACAACATGAAAGGAAACCATGTTGATAGGTTGGTATTGTAAGGCCATGATGACATAGATGTGTGTGGAACTTGTTGGAAAGTTTTCAAGGGGCTCCTTACTAAAGTACATAAGATATCTCAAAGCAAGTGAGAGATGCTTACAAAGGAATAAAGGACCTAGTAGAAAAGTAGAGTTGCTTGAATAAAAAGTGGTAGAGCTAGAAAGGCAACTAATGGAGTCCAACACATGGTTATAGATATGGTGTTAAAGAAGATGGGGTTTAAACCTTCACGTTCTCTCTTGCTTGGCCTCTTTGAATGCATTATATTGACTCCATTTGCCCTAAGAAAGTAGACGGCACTAGTCTTATTGTTTCTGATGCTTAATACTCTCAACAACTCTCAAAACTCTCACTTAATCTAGCTTTATGACATCATTTGCATGCTAATTGTACCTTAATTTTTTAAGTAATCATTGGATAACTTGCTGCTGTCATAAAATGAATGCTACAGCCATTAGGGATGCTATTTATTGCTGCACACTTACTTAATATTGTGGCAAAATTTGCTCAGAAATCTTGTTTAGCAACTGGATATTGTTCCCCTTGTAATAAGCTAAATTTTAAGACTTAATTGCTAATTTTCTATGTTGTTTTTCCTATTGCTGTTATAAAATACTTATTGCTGATACAGACTGGTTCACTGCTGGAATTTTACAACAACAATTGGTTTTACTTGATATCTAGTGTTTTGAAGGTGAATGGTATACAATTTAACTTGGTAATTGATCATTATATGCATTGGAAAGTTTTTTGTCTCGCACAGGTTGCCCAATGACCTTGCACAAACAACCTCACTCTTCATCTCTTCCTAAGACCTAGCCTGTCACATCCAAGTGACCAAGATAGGGGGCTGTAGGCTTGGATAATCTTGCTACTTGATCCCTCGAGGTCACTAGGGAAGCCTCCCTTGTGTTGAAACTCTTTCCTTCACTAAAACAAGGGAAGTATCTGCTTAGGTGATGGTGGTAGATACCTCCAATTGTTACACAAGATTGACATCTTGTGGAGGGCTTTGCTCAAGTCCAGATCCACAAAAAATTTAGAGAATGCTGCAATTAAAATATCATAGCTAGTGTTAAATCTCCCATTAAAAAGGGAAAGAAGATGGACATTGCAAACCCTATGCTAAATCTTGAAAAACAAAGAAAATAAAGCCATAAATTTTTTCTGCATACCTGGGAATATGTATATGGTATATTGGCGTAAATCCCCACTCCACAAATGCTTAGTTGATGGCAATGAAAACTACACATTTCCCCTTGTTTGCTTGATGGAAAATGGTCATAGTATTCTTAGCGCTCAATCCCCTTAGTAACTTTTGCAAAATGAGGGTTAAAGAACCCAAAAATGCGTTTTAAGGCAAGTTGGATTTCAGCGGGGAGATAATTTCCATTGTCTCACGATAACTAAGGAAATTATCATGATAATTTCAAAATCCTAATTTATCGCGATAAATATTGGTGATATTATCACCATGTTGGATTTTGGCAATATTATCGTGATAATGGTGATATTATTGTGATAAGTGTAACACTGCTTAGTACTTTTGTGACGTGGGCCTTTTCAACAAATGGAAATAGAAAAAATCCCTTGGTAAGGCTTTTGGTTTGGACACAGTGCCAACCAAAGGGCTCCTAGTCTTCCTTAACCCAGTTATAGATGACAACTTTAGAGGGAATCCGTCCTACAAAATACTCTAGTAGGGTTTCCTCCCTGTAAGCAATTGCATGTAGTATTAGAGTGATCAATAGAAGTTTCTACAGTAACAGAGATTAGTTTTGGAATTACCTCATGGTATACTTTCGGTACAAACTTTCGGGTTCGCTTTGGCAGAGCCATTGTCACTCTCTTACGCTGTCTTGGTGCTTTCTACAATAACAATAGTGTTTTGTTGTTGTTGTTGAACTAGCTATCGAGGCGTTAGAAATTAAGGGAAAACTAGAACAACAATATTCTTTTTAAATTTATTCACTACATTAGATATAGATCAGCAAACAAAACACAAATTTCTGAAGTAAATCAATCACAGAAATTAAACAATAGATCTGAGCATGTAGAAATCATATCTAAGCTAGGTCTGAACATGAACCGCACTGATCATTAGTAATAAAACAATTCTGAACATTAGCAAGGATAGATCTGATGATTAGCAAAGTAAACTGAACACTACCTTAACACCAAATAAGGAGCAGATCTAAACATTACATTAGCAAAATCAATGAACAAATTTACCTGATTAGTTTGCCATCATTCTGTATGCTCAGAAAAAGCTATAAGAGTCATGGATCAAACCCTCAGGGGTAGATCTCATCATGGACTTGTGAACAGAATTTGCCAAGGATGACTTAGGGAGAATATCAGAAAACTAGCTAGTAATCAAACAATAGAAACTAGACTGAAGTAAGGAGACCACTGTTCAAGAGAAGGGCCACTTACAGCCTTAATAAAACAGTCCAGCAACATAGGTAGGACAGCAAAGGCAAACAGGTCCAAACAACAGTTAGGTAGAGGTAGTGATCAGCAAGAAGAAAGAGGACATCAGTTGCAATAGAAAGGCACCAAGAAGGAGAAGGGCGACAGCATCAAAAACCCCAATCAGCAACCATACTCAGCAACAAGCTAGGGAAGAGAGGAGAGGAGGAGGGCTGTTGTCAAACTTAGCAAGATCTGTCCAAGAGGGTGCCGTACCCCTTAATCAGCAAGGGGAAACCAGATCTGAAGTGGCCACACCCTATACCAGCAGCAAGGAGAGAAGCCACTCCACTAATCAGCAAAAACAAGGAGGCCGCACCATACCAAAGAGCTGCAACAGGTATCTAAGGAGGCCGCACCACTACACCAACACAAAGAGAGAAGTCGTAACCTCAAACAGCAAGGTGAAACCAGATCCAAGGTAGCCGTACCCTACATCAGCAATAAGGAGAGAGACGACACCACTAAACATCAAGAAAAGAACTCCAAAAGGGATAGTTGTACCCTCTACCAGCAACAAGAAGAGAATCCGTACCACCAAACAGCAAGTAGAAGAAAATCAAGAAGGCCGTACCCTAACCATGGACTGAAACAAAGAGAGGCCGCAGCAAAATTCAGACCAAGTGATTGTTTGGAGGAAGAATGATAATCATTGTATGAGAGAGGGGGTGAGGTCTCTTGTTTATAGCTCAGGTGGGTAGGTTAGGGTTTTCTAAGTTAACCCTATCTTTAGGATTAAGCCAAACCCCAATAAAAAAATAAAAAATAAATAATTAATAAAAGATAATTAATAATTAATTAATGTTTTAATTAATAAAAATATTAATTAAAAGTCAATTAAGTCAAAGTGACTAAAGAAGACCAACACCACATTAATCAAGAAGGGGAACGAGGCTCAAGCAAGAGGAGGCCACATGATAAAGTCAAAGGTGTCTTCTTCAATGACAAACTGTCCACATAAGTCTCATGATAACTTATAAGCTTTTATCATCCCTGCATAAGAGGAAACATCAATGATGTGGTCATGTCCATTTTCGTAGTTGCTCCTAGGTCTCATGGACCATCCCGGGAGAGAAGAAGAAGATCACACATCATCACATCTTGGTACTCAACCAATAATCACCTGGTCCCAGACCAGGTTACCCCATAACACATTTGGGGGCCCTAGAACTCCTCTAGGGTCTTATCCACCAAGGCACAAGACCAAGGATCAACCCAAGCGTTAAGCAAGGATTCTCTGGAACATATCCAGGGGCCCTAGAACACATCTAGGGACTTATCTCATCAACCACCAAGGAACACATCCAAGGATCAATCCAAGCATCGAGCAAGGATTCTTTGGAACACATCCAGGGGCCCTAGAACACATCTAGGGACTTATATCATCAACCACCAAGGAACACATCCAAGGATCAATCCAAACACCAAGCAAGGATTCCCTGGAACACATCCAGGGGCCCTAGAACACATCCAGGGACTTATTGCTTTGTCCTTGATCAAGAACCCCAACAATATACTGGGGGCCCTCACTAGGGTCTTTTGCCATGGATCTAATTGCTTGGTCCTAGACCAAGAATCCCAGGAGTGTATTGGGGGCCCTAGAACTCAGCTAGGGTCTTAGCTATCCTTCGGAGAATGGCTCTTGCAGCTGCACTAATTTCAACACTTCCTCTCAGCAAGAGAGGCATTCTCAGCAACACCAAGCTTGTCTTGAAAGTACACAAACTTTGTCAATGACAGAGGCTTAGTCGAAATATCTGTTGTTTGTTCCCCCGTTGGAACATACTGAATACTGAGAATGTTCTATTGCACCATGTCCCGAACATAGTGATATCTCATCTCAATGTGTTTTGAACTGTCATGAAACACATGAGTCTTGGAGAGCTTTACACAACTCTGGTTATCACAGTGAATTACTGTGGGTTCCAGCTCAGCACTGAGTAAATCTGAGCCATACTGCATCTCTATTAGTAACACTTACAGTAATGTATTCTGCCACTGCAGTGCTCTGGGCAATGGAGCCCTGCTTCCTGTTGGACCAGGAGAACATAGCTAAACCCAAACTGAAATAATATCTGGAAGTGCTCTTCCGGTCCACTGTACTGCCCATCCAATCTGAATCTGTATATCCATGAAGCATTACACCTCCACTGGAAGTGTATTTGAGCCCATAGGCTAAAGTCCCTCGGACATATTTGAGAATATACTTAACAAAAACCATATGAATATGTTCATGAACTGGTTGAGGGCATTCACTGCATAACAAATGCCTGGTCTGGTATGTACTAGATATATCAAGGACCCAATCATCTGGCGCTATATGGTGGGGTCTTCTAAATCTGAACCTGTAGCTTGATCATTTAACTTCTTCAGGTTAGTAATCATAGGTGTGGTCATGGACTTATAGTCTAACAAGCCAAAACTGCATAGCACATCAACTGCATACTTGCTTTGTGAGAGAAGGATCTCACCCGGTTTCTGCCACACCTCTAAGCCAAGAAAGTAATGCATGAGACCCAAGTCCTTTATTTTAAATTTTGCCGATAACTCCCTCTTATGTCTGGGCTATCAGATGTTCCTCTCTGGTAAGGAACAAATCATCCAAGATGACAGGATGATTCTTCACAATTTTTATATAAAGATTAGGATCTGCTATACTCCTGGAGAACTCAAGACTCTGAAGAAAACTAACTATTCTTCCATACCAAGCTCTCGGAGCTTGTTTTAATTCATACAAGGCTTTCTTGAGTTTGCAGACATGGGATTCTTTCCCATGGATCACAAAACCCTCAGGTTGTCCGATATAAACTTCTTGCTCAACTGGCAATTGGAGCAAATATCTTATTTTAATCATTCTCCTCTTCCTCGGATAAATCATGAGCCATAAATCTAGCCCACACTGCCATCTGCTGCATGCTTTATTTTGTAAATCCATTTAGAGGTTACTATCGATTTGCCTCGAGGTCTTGGGACCACTTCCCATACATCATTCTTCACTACTGACTCGTACTCTTCTATCAAGGCATCCTTTCACACTTAAAGTTAATCACAAGATTCAACTAAGCTATTAGACCTGAGTATTTATCTGGTTTCTTGCTTTCTCTGAAGGTACCTTTAGGTGCTACGATGTCTTTTTGTTTCCTTTAAAGTGGCACCAAGCTAGCTTCCTTTTGGCAGGAAGTTTCTCTTAAGGGAAAATCAATAGGATCCTTATGGGATCCACTGAAGGCCTTCTGTTATGAAATTGGAGCTTCCTGCTTCCTTATATTGCAGGGAAGATCTCTGGAACGACTCATGGAGAGTCACATCTCTATTGACCTCTACATAGATTCAATGTGCTTTTGAGGTTTCACTGTATCCCACAAAAGTGTCTTCCTTTCCAAAGGGCTCTAATTTAGTCCTCTATAAAAAATTCTCAAGTGATCAACTGAAGGCTTCTTTACTCGTGAAGACTTCTTCTGGAGTTATCTCTTCCAAGGCTATATAAAGACATTTGTCCTGTATATAGACAACAGTACTTGTAGCTTCGGTCCAATGGAAAATCCTGATCATAGCTCTGGTTGCCTCACATAATGTCTTGATTTTTCTTTCTGCAACCCCATTCAGCTGGGAATTGTAAAGCACAGTCAGCTCCCTCTTAATCCTAGAAGCTTGGTAGAGATCAACATACTTGTGGGAGTCAACTTCTTTTCTATTACTGAATATGTCTACCTGTCTTGATTCTTAAATTACTGAAGGATTTATTCTGATCTTATTCATTCTGATCTCAGTGGTATACCTTTGTGTTACATCACTGTTGTTTAACCATGCGCAATAAAATCAGAAACAAAAATCATTAAGTTATCCTCTTGAAGTTACTTGGTTCAGGTTACTGTTTAAGAACACACTCTAAATAAAAAAACTCCAAATGGGAAATACTAGACATTAACACAGTTTATGTTAATAGTTTCCAGAGATTGTGTGGAGTCACCATGCTATCATTCAAATTTCATTTATTGAAGTCAAAGGAAAAAGTAAGATGCTGTCATATGATCACATTTCAAGAGATAGCATGACATACTTAGATCAAGTTTGAAAAACAGTTCACCAAAGCGTGTGGATAAGTTTATTATCCACGTCATATAGTCAAGTTCAATTTCTAATATCTACCAAGCCATTGATGCTTAGGAGATCCAGATCAATGTGATTTAGAAATTGACACCAAATATCATGAAAGTAGATCAAGGAGTACTTCTTAACAGTGTTTAGTGAATATAAACTCAGAATTTGTTACCTATGGATTAAAACCAAACCTTAAGACAGAGATCAAACCTCCTGTAATCCAAATGTTAAATGGATATAGATTTCTTTCTAATGCTGATTCTAGAAAGAAGTCTTAAGCACAAGTTACTGGAAACATTTTGTTTTTCATAAAGGTACTATCAACAGAGGGATCATAATCTAGTTTGCCCAAACAACTATTTCTCAAAGTTTTAGTAAGACAAGATTCTATAATCTACGCACAAGTTGTTCTTAATCCGAAATTCCATTGACCAACAAGTTATGAATTAGCTAGCATAGACAAGGATATAATGCTATTTACTATTTAGATCTCTCAAGGGATGATAAAACAACTTACTGCTGATTTGAATACACAAACCCTTAGGTGTGGATCTACGCAGGCTCAAAAGTCTGCCACAATTGAGCTCTTTTCACGCCTTAATCTCTGATACCATGTTAGAAATTAAGGGAAAACTAGAACAACAATATTCTTTTTAAATTTATTCACTACGTTAGATACAGATCAGCAAACAAAACACAAATTTCTGAAGTAGATCAATCATAGAAATTAAACAATAGATCTGAGCATGTAGAAATCAAATCTAAGCTAGGTCTGAACATGAACAACTCTGATCATTAGTAATAAAACAATTCTGAACATTAGCTAGGATATATCTGATAATTAGCAAAGTAATCTGAAGTTTGAACATTACCTTAACACAAAATAAGGAGCAGATCTAAACATTACATTAGCAAAATCAATGAACAGATTTACCTGATTAGTTTGCCGTCATTCTGTATGCTCAGAAAAAGCTATAAGAGTCGTGGATCAAACCCTCAGGGGTAGATCTCATCATGACTCGTGAACATAATTTGCCAAGGAGGACTTAGGGAGAATATCAGAAAACTAGCTAGTAATCAAACAATAGAAACTAGACTGAAGTAAGGACACCACTGTTCAAGAGAAGGGCCACTTACAGCCTTAATAAAACAGTCCAGCAACATAGGTAGGACAACAAAGGCAAACAGGTCCAAACAACAGCTAGGTAGAGTTAGTGATCAGCAAGAAGAAAGAGGACATCAGTTGCAATAGAAAGGCACCAACAAGGAGAAGGGCGGCAGCATAAAAAATTGAAGATTTTCAGGTCCTATCAAGCATGCCTACTGGGTCTGTCTTTGACCACAGTTAGGCTCTAAGTTTCAACTGTTATGTAAAGTGTTTGCTGCTGTTTTAGGACAGCCAACAGTCCAAGAACTTCTTGCTGATTTGTTACGGTTGCACTTCCAATTTTAGGTGCTCTAGCATGTAGTTTGAGTAACCAGAAGTTAACACATGCATACTAAAATAAGTACAACATACCTAAAGATCTTTACAGCTGAAAATGAATAGATCTAAGAAACTAACACATGCATTTTTGTACACAGGTATTTTTGGTCAACATGACCCTGGATAAAACCCCCCCGGGGAAAACCAGTTTGGGATATTTGTCTATATAATGATGATTAAAGCAAGAGATGCAACAAGTAATGAAATGCAATGAAACCTGTATACATAGCAAGCTCCTCACGAGCCTTGCCACAAGAACCAGAGAAAGAAGTGCCCAAACTGTGGTGTGCCCTCTCCCTTTGTTGCCCTCTGTACTGAACTGAAGCGCCCTAGCTCATCAGTAACCCAATGAAAAAATCCCTCCACAGGAATGTCCTCTCCTGTGCTGCCTCTCCACTGAAACTGTCAGAGCTCGAATCCTCCAAGCAGATCTGCTACCAGGTAGCTGCCAGTCCTCTCAACATGTTCACCCTCCTCCTAGCAGAAATGATCACTAGAAATAAACTGAGCCATAAACTGAATGTCTCTCTCCACAGAAACAAGCGCCCAAGCTCTTTTCTCCCTATGCATCAGACCTCATCTCAATCTGACAAGACCTTCTCCTCTGATGAGCAAATGAAGGGAACAGAATGCGCTCTCCTCCTCAAGATGCGCCCCTCGTCCATGGAAATGCTCCCTCTCAGAGATGGAAGCTATGGCTCCATGGAAATGCTCTCCATGCAAGCTCAAATCAACCTCAAGCTTCTCCTCAAGCTCTCAAGGGTTTTACTCAAACCCTCATGAAGTGCCCCCTCCTTCTCAAGAAATGCGCCCCTCTCCTCTTCTCCAAAACTCTCAAGTGAAGAATGAGTCTCAAAAATCTCTTTACCCTCTCTTTAGCCTCTTCATGCCAACCCTAAAAGATCAATGGTCTAGATTAGATCTAGCCAAGTCTAATCAATGGGTGAGATCAACTCCAATAATCTCACTAAGGAAACCCACTTTCCTTAGTTGTTTTATATCTACTAATTCACCCACATTGTGAATTAATTGTCACTTTATGACTTAAGTGACATATTTCACTTTTGACTTAAAACTCCTAAGTCAAAGTGAAATTAGAATCATAAAGTAAAGTACAAGGGTAATAGTCTTCCCCCTTTGTGCTTAGAGACTCATAAGCACATGGGGACCACTTTCCAAGGTACCCAAATCTCAACAAAAACCCCAATCAACAACCATACTCAGCAACAAGCTAGGGAAGAGAGGAGAGGAGGAGGGCTGTTGTCAAACTTAGCAAGATCTGTCCAAGAGGGTGCCGTACAACTTAGTCAGCAAGGGAAACTAGATCTGAAGTGGCCAAACCCTATACCAGCAACAAGGAGAGAAGCCACTCCATTAATCAACAAAAACAAGGAGGCCGCACCATACCAAAGAGCTGCAACAAGTATCTAAGAAAGAGAGAAGTCGTACCCTCAAACAACAAGGTGAAACTAGATCCAAGGTAGATGTACCCTACATCACTCCAAAAGGGATAGTTGTACCCTCCACGAGCAACAAGAAGAGAATCCGTACCACCAAACAACAAGTAGAAGAAAATCAAGAAGGCCGTACCCTAACCATGGACTGAAACAAAGAGAGGCTGCAACAAAATTCAGACCAAGTGATTGTTTGGATGAAGAATGATAATCATTGTATGAGAGAGGGGGTGAGGTCTCTTATTTATAGATTAGGTGGGTAGGTTAGGGTTTTCTAAGTTAACCCTATCTTTAGGATTAAGTCAAACCCCAATTAAAAAAAAATAAAAATAATAAAAATAATAAAAGATAATTAATAATTAATTAATATTTTTAATTAATAAAAATATTAATTAAAAGTCAATTAAGTCAAAGTGACTAAAGAAGACCAACACCACATTAATCAAGAAGGGGAACGAGGCTCAAGCAAGAGGAGGCTACATGACAAAGTCAAAGGGGTCTTCTTCAATGGCTAACTGTCCACATAAGTCTCATGATAACTTATAAGCTTTTATCATCCTTTCATAAGAGGAAACATCAATGATGTGGTCATGTCCATCTTCGTAGTTGGTCCTAGGTCTCATCGACCATCCCGGGAGAGAAGAAGAAGATCACACATCGTCACATCTTGGTACTCAACCAAGAATCACCTGGTCCCAGACCAGGTTACCCCATAACACATTTGGGGGTCCTAGAACACATCTAGGGTCTTATCCACCAAGGTACAAGACCAAGGATCGACCCAAGCGTTAAGCAAGGATTCCCTAGAACATATCCAGGGGCCCTATAACACATCTAGGGACTTATCTCATCAACCACCAAGGAACACATCCAAGGAGAGGGCCGTAGCCCAACTTTAGAGACTGCAGGAACAATTAGAGGGGCCAAGTCTTCCTCTTTGTAGATCGCAAGGTTTGGAGGGGCTGCAAGGGTCACTTGCAGGCCATGAACTGGAGGAAGAGAGCCGTGGGCTCTTAGGGACTAGGCAACGACACTTTTGAGAGAGGCCGAGAGCCATCTTTGCTGAGTCGGGGGTATTGGAGAAGCCAACGAACTGTGTGGATAAGTCTTGAGCAGATTGACAACCGTTTTGAGGAGACAAAGGCATTATTTCCAGATTGGCAGACAGAGGCATTCTTCCAGGTTTTTGAATTGTTAATTGTGTGCTTAGTTGATGTATTGAAGCTGCATAGCAGCCAGTAGAGACCCTATTGTTAGTGGTGTTTTCCATTCATAATAAAATGCCCACATTGCCTCTTCTATGTCATGAGTATAATGGATGCTAGCAATATGTTTGATGAAATATCTATTATATATGCAAACTGTCTGTAATAATTGGTTGACCAGCATAGACATTGTTTTGACAAAAAAAGACATTATAATTATACAACAAACATTAATATTCCAGCCCATCTCTATTGGGGATATTACATGCAGGTTGTAATTTTGCAGCACAAGAATTTTTTGTTTTTTGCAGGCTGCAGGTAAATCAAATAAAAAAAAGGAAAAAAGAAAAAAAAAGTGACAACGTATGGACGCCATACATCATACGACTGCACGGGCTGCAGTAGGATCTGCGTGGAGCATTGGCTGTAGAGGCGTCGACAAAGGTAGATCAAGCTGCTGGGAAGATCTGTTGGTGGAGACGACCGTAGTCGTGGGCTGAATAGGGATTGTTGGCCACAACCGCCAAGCCGACAACCGCAATCGCCAGTAGAGAAGGAGACGCGGGGGTCGTGGAGCAACCGGTGCTGGAATAGAAGCAAGCCAGGTAGAGAGAGCCGAGTGGCAGATGGAGTAGGTGGAGGAGTTGCGGGTGGAGGCTTGGCAGAGGTAAAGGAGGCGACTCGGCCGCAACTGCAATCACCGACCACAACCGCTGTAGCCAGGCCGCCAGTAGAGCCAACAATTGAGGGCGCGAGGAGCAAAGGCGGAGGCCGCGCGCCACAGCCTACAGGGATGCAACTAATAGAGCCAGGCCGCAGTAGCTGCCAATAGGGCTAGGACAACAGCCATCGGAGCCGTAGGACAACGGGAAGCTGTCGGGTAGCTCTAGAAGGGCCGTGGGCAACCCTAGATAAACCCTGGGCAACAACAAAAGTCTGCGGGCAACGAGCAGAGGTCTGGGAAGCAGGCAACAAGGGTCCGGGCAACCTATATTAGATCAATTATGTGCGTGAAGGACGAAGCACAAATTCTTCAGTTTAATGTGCTTAAAGGTCTAGGCACATTTTTAGCTGTTTGTGTTACTGGTAAAATTTTTGAATTGGGGATGGCTGCAACCAGTTTGAGATTTTGAGGATAGGCCAGAGGGTGCATCTAACTTCGTACCTTGGAAGGCGAGGGTCACATTGGATCTCATGGAGAATGGGTTGTGGGAGTTTGATAACATAAAGGTGACCCCACCGACGGATCCAAAGGACCTGGCCTCCCATGAGTTGAAGGACATGAAAGCGAGGAGGATCATCTTAGATGCAGTGAAGGATCATTTGATTCCTCACCTATCTAAGAAGAAGTCATCCAAGCAGATGTTTGTAGCTCTGATGAATCTTTTCCAGAGTAGTAATGCAAATAGGAAGATGGTGTTGAGAGAAAAGTTCAGAGGACACCAAGATGACCAATCAGATACAATGACTAGATATCTCACCAAGATCACTCAGGTACGTGATTAGTTGGCAGCTGTTTGGGAAGTCGTGTCAGATGAGGAGTAAGTGAGGACGACCCTGAATGGTTTCTCTAAGCCATGGACCTCATTCATCAAAGGCATCGTGGCACAGGAGACACTTCCCAAGTTTGATAGCCTATTGGACAATTTCATCCAGGAGGAGATTTAGGAGGAATCTCTAGTAGGCCAACAGGTTGGTGATGATGAGAATTTGGCCTGTTATCCCCGATATCTAGGGATAACTAGGAGATCATGTCTCGAGGCCCACATGGTCCTAGACATGGAGTACCGAGAGCAGGA